>CAIGRB010068942.1:0-14772 GCA_903798255.1 Fraxinus quadrangulata
ATATAGAGAGAGAATGGAGAGGGACCAAAATCAAGAGGAAAAATATGGAAAGAGTAAAGACTAGAAAGAGAAACTAGGAACTAGAAAGAGAAAATGAAAGTGTGGAAATGAAAAATTGGTGAATAAAGAGCCCTTTTATAATGGTTGATTTTGTCTTTTGAACTTTTAAAATGTTCAAGTTTCAAGTTGAAATTTTGACTTTTAATGCCATGGATTTATTTAAAATACTCGATACTTTAAATGTTGAAAATAGTTTATAAATTGGTGGAAATAAATCATATTAATTTCACGATAAGTGATTGAAAACAAAAGGCAAAAGTTTTTAATATTTTTACTAAATTCTCAAATTTTATTGTTTCTAAAAAATGTCGTCCACCTACCCAACCATCGATCGATTAACCCATTTAATAGAGGGACAATCCCAACAAATGGAATGAGTGATGAATCAGGCACATCCCCAACAAGATAGAGATGGTAGAGGTTTAGAAGATCGAACCCTCCTACCTTTACAGTGGTCAAGGATCCATTGGAGGCTGAAAATTGGTTAAAAACTATGGAGAAAATATTTGCATATGCATACGTACTTGATGGAGACAAAGTAACATGTTCTACATTTGTGCCAAGAGAGAGTGCACGAAATTAGTGAGGCTGAGTAGTAGCAATGGGTCAAACTAACAATATGAATTCAGATAGATTTGTGAGACATATAGAAGCAATATTTTACGAAGATAGTCTAAAATTAGGAGTGAGCGAGCCAATTAAGATAATGATCAATGGCGGTCACATATATATTAAAAAAATCGATGATTTGTCAAGGTTTGCTAGTTGTATGGTCAAAACGACCAGATTAAGGGTAGATCGTTTCGTTGACGGTTTAAGACCCGAGTTGAGTAGAGATATATTGATTTTAGAGATTCAGGATACAAGTTTAACTGACATAGCTGATAAAGCTTTAAAGACAGAGCAAGCTCAGAATAGGATTTCATAGACTTAAGGATTACTTAGTAAAAAGGACTCTACAACTAGTTGAACTTGAACTTAGAGTCCGAAAAGATAGACTAAGAAGAAGAGGAAACGAAATATGAGACCAACAAAGCCATACATTAAGAAAGGAAAATGTTTGAATAACATAATAGAAGATCGAGAAATACCTAGATGTGCAAAGTGCTGTAAGAACTACTATGGTAAATGTTATGCTGGGTGTTTCACTTGTGGCAAGCCTGGACATATGATGTGTGAATGTCCCAATAGAAAGAAAGATAATGGAGGAGCTAGGATCTTTGCTATGTGAGATAATATTAACAAAGCAAAGAGAAAGGAAAGTGAACAAAGTTCTACTCGGCTGGTTACCTTCATTACAATATATATAATCTTTACAAAAGGTATTTTAGTACCAACTAGACTTTCATACTTTACCTACTACAACTTACATATGACAGCTTTTCCATCAAGCCATACTTAGCCTACAATTCAAAAAATTCACTACCAACCATGTACTACAAAACAAAGAATGATGATTACAAAAACATACTTATGTGACAGCAAAAATGTCATGTAACACTAAACATTCCTCCTTGAAATATTTGCTGGAAACGCCAAGAAAATCTCTTAGTGTTTCAAACTTTCCTTTTCCCAATGACTTAGTTAGGATATCAACAAGTTGTTCATCAGATTTGCAGTGTGCCAATTCAATTTCTTTCTTTTCTTGCGCCTCCCTGATTGAATGATATTTAATCATGATATGCTTGGTTCTTAACCATTGCTGCTGCACTCTGATTGTCACAAAATATGATGGTAGCTTTATCCGGTTTATGCTTTAAGTCTTCCAGTACTTTCCTTAACCAAACAGCTTGGTTGGTGGCTTCTGATGCAGCAATATATTCAGCCTCTGCAATAGACTAAGCCACCGTTTTTTGCTTTGTAGAATTCCAGCAAATGATGCTTGATCCAACATAGAATATATATCCTAATGTGCTCTTCATATCCTCTGGACTCTCAGCCCAATCACTATCTGTATAATAAGTTAACTTTCCAACTTTCTGACCTCCTAAACCAGATTCCTAAATCCTCTATTCCTTTAACATATCTTAGAACTCTTTTAGCTGCCTGAAAGTGCAATTCACTAGGCTCTTCTCTGAATCTAGAAAGGATATTTGCACCATAAGTCAAATCAAGTCTAATTGCTGTGATGTAGAGCAGGCAGCCAACAATACTGCTATAAACCTTTGCATCAATTTTTTTGGCATTATCATTCTTCAGCAGACTTGCATTCTGAACCAAAGGAGTTGCTACCGGTTTACAATTCCCCATACTAAATTTCTTCAAGATTTCCTTAGCATACTTCTTCTGGCATATGAAAATCCCTTGATCAGTTTGATTGATAGCCATTCCGAGAAAGTATTGCATCTCCCCCAAGTCTATCATTTCAAAAGTTTTCTTTAAATCAGCCATCACACCTTCAATCAATGTAAGGTTGCTGCCTGTAATCAATAGATAATCCACATACAGTGATATGATTACCAAATTCTTTTTTTGCTCCTTTACATATAGGGTCTGCTCATTCACACTTTTAACAAAGCCCTTGGAGCTTACCTTAATCCATACAATGCCTTATTTAGGAGATAAACTTTATCCTTCATTTCATCAGTTACAAAACCTTCAAGCTGTTCAATGAAGATTTCTTCATTTAAATAGCCATTTAGGAATGCTGATTTCACATCTAACTGATAGATTTTCCACCATTTTTTAGATGACATTGCCATCAGTAACCGTATTGTTTCATACCTTGCAACTAGAGCAAAGGTATCTGTGAAGTCTACTCCAATTTGCTGTGCATACCCTTTGACAACCAGCCTTGCTTTCAGCTTGTTAAGTAATCCATCAGGGTTCAATTTTGTTTTATACACCCACTTAACCATAATTACTTGCTTATTCTGAGGTCTATCGGTTAATTCCCAAGTGTTATTCTTTTCCATCATTCTGATTTCTTTCTCCATTGCAGCCATCCACTTAGATGATTTTAAGGCTTCAACAAAGCTTGTAGGTTCTACAATTGCAGCATTACATCTAGCATAGACATCTGCTAGAGGTCTCATTTTCACCTTGGCTTCATCTGATTCTGAATCATCATTATTATCATCAGGTTCCAATTTACCCTTATCACTTCCTTCATCTCTATTCTGAGAAATCATATTACTGATTTTCTCTTTGACTATAGAGTTTGCATCCCAATTCCATGTGGCATTTTCATCCACCTTAATGTCCCTGCTGGAGATTATCTTTTCTTATTGAGGATTGAACACCCTGTAACCTTTTGCATTGTTACAATACCCAACAAGTATACCAACTTCTGCTTTATCACTTGCATCAGGAACATGAGTGTAACAAACACTCTCAAACACCTTTAAATGTGAGACTTCTAGTTTTGCATCATATCAAGCCTCATAAGGTGTCTTTTTCTCCAAAGATTTTGTTGGCAGACTGTCTCCAGAAGTACTTTTTCTATCATCGGCATTTCCAACCCAATCAACATCGAAATAGCCAGCAAGACAAAAGTAGAGATCCGAGAGTACAGGATTCCATAATCAGCGATACCATTTACATATCTAATGATACGTCGCATGGCGCTCAGGTGGTATTTCTTAGGATTAGCCTAAAAACGTGCACAAGCCCCTACACTAAAGGCTATATCAGGTCTGCTAGCAGTGAGATAAAGTAAACTACTTATCATACTTCTGTATAATGTCTGATCAATACTCTTACCTATAGGATCATGACCTAACTTGACACTGGTGCTCATGGAGGTTCTAGTGTGTTTCTTGCTGTCTAATCCAAATCGCTTAACAAAAATTTTTCCATACTTCGATTGAGATATGAACAGCCCATCATCAGTTTGTTTAACTTGGAGACCTAGAACGTAATATTATTCTCCAATCATACTCATCTTAAATTCTTGCTTCATGCATTCAGCGAAATTCTGAGCAAGAGAATCAATAGGAGAACCAAGATAATGTCACCAACGTAGATCTGAGCTATCGTGATGGTTTCCTCAATATGTCTAATGAATAAGGTTTTATCCGCATCGCCTCTTGAAAAGTCATGTTCCATAAGATATACAGTAAGTCTATCATACCAAGCTCCCGAGATTGTTTAAGCCTATATAAAGCTTTATTTAACTTATACACATAATGTGGAAACTTAGGATCAATAAATCCATTAGGTTGTTCAACGTAGGCTTCTTCCTAAAGTATTCTATTCCAGAAGGTACTCTTGACATCCATTTGATATAATTTGAAGCCTAAAGTGCAGGCAACTACCAGAAGAATTCCGATGGATTCAAGTCTAGTAACCGGGGCAAATGTTTCATCAAAGTCAACTCCTTCAACCTGAGTATATTTTGGGACAACTAACCTAGCCTTATTTCTAGTTGTGGTACCTTGATTATCGATTTTATTCTTAAATATTCACTTAGTACCTACAACATTACAAATCATCAGGCCTAGGAACTAAATCGCACACGTTGTTTCGCACAAACTGATTTAGCTCTTCATGCGTCGCGTTTTTCCAACATTTATCCCTAAGGGCATCTTCGACTTTCTTAGGTTCAATCTGAGATACATAACTAGCATATGTCAGGTTGTTCAAAACCATCTTGCGAATTCTCATCCCTTCATCCAAATTCCCTATAATATTCACTTTAGAATGATTGGTCTTAAATCTGAACGAATGTTCTTTAGGAGGCTTAGTTTTATCATCGGTGTTGACTCCTTATTGGGTATATCTAAACTATTAGAAGGGTGTGGGGGATCAGTTACTGAAGTTTCTTTAGGTTCAGTTTTCATGACGGGATCAACACTTAAGTGTTCCAGGTCTACCCAATCTCCTCATCACTATATGCATTATCCACCACTACATTGATGGACTCCATCACAACTCATGTACGAGAATTGTATACATGATAGGCTTTACTATTTCTGGAGTATCCTAGGAAAAAAACTCTCCCTCATCACTTTCGAATCAAACTTGCCTAAATTTTCTCTCTCTCTCAGAATATAGCACTTGCTACCAAACACACGAAAGTAGTTGATAGTAGGCCATTTACCTTTCCAGATCTCATATGGTATCATATAAGTTTTAGATCTAAGATAAACTCTGTTAACAAAGTGACATGCAGTGTTGATGGCTTCGATCCAGAAATGCATATCTAGTCCCTTACCCTGAAGCATGGCTCTGGCCATTTCTTGAAGCACACAATTTTTTCTCTCAACTACCCCAATTTGTTGTGGAGTGATCGACAAGGAGAACTCATACTGGATTTTCTCCTCTAGGCAAAAGTTCTCAATATTCGAGTTTTCAAACTCTTTTTCATGATCACTACAAATTCTTGATATGGTAAAGTCTTTCTCATTTCTAAGCCTTTTACACAATGATAAGACAAGACTGAACAATTCAGATTTTTCTCTCAACAGCTCAATCCAAGTATATCGAGAGAAGTCATCAACCACAACCAAGATATATCGTTTACCACCAAGACTCTGAGTCCTAGATGGTCCCATTAAGTTCATATGGAGTAATTCAAGCGGTTTGCTTATCAAGATTTTAGAAGTTTGTTTATGAGTACTCTAAGCTGTTTACCTTGTTGACATGGACCACATAGAGTGTTATCAATATTTTCAAACTTAGGTAAATCATTAACAAGTTTCTTCTTGTCGAGTTTAGACAAACTCTTATAGTTCATATGACCAAGGCGTTAATGCCACAGTTCAATTACATCAATCTTGGGACTACACAGCTGGAATTAGGAAGAACTCCATAACAATTGTCTGAAGTTCTTATACCTTCGAAAACAATGTTACCAGTAGAGTCATACATAGTACACATTTTCTGGACAAAACTAACCTCAAAATCAGCATCATATATTTGACTAATATTTAACAAGTTAGATTTTAACTCTTTCACATAAAGCACATCTGATATAACAGGTAATCTAGATATAATAACGACACATTTACCTAGGATATGTACAGTAGCTCCATCTCCAAAGGTAACTACACCACCATTCCAATCATCAAAAGAAGAGAACAAGGCTTTGTCACCACACATATGTCTAGAACATGCACTATCAAGATACCACATAAAATTATTTTGAGCCTTAAGTGCAATGTGGGTAACATAACAATTCAACTGATCATCTGACCTAGAAAGGTCACTCTTCTTAACCCAAACCTTCTTAGAAGTATAAGTGAACCTAGTTAACTGAGTCATCATCTTAGTTAAATGGCTAACCTGGTTGGCGAGAAATTTAACCTTGCTTGAGAAATCCTAACTTTTACTTCTAGTCGCGAGTTTACGACACCTAGTTCTTGAGCAATGCTGACAAGTGGGAATAAACCTAGGTTCAAACCTGCTCGAAGGTTGTTGCCGATATATATGACGATTGACCCTACGTGTCTAATAGGTCTTGATTCAAAGATATTCGTGATGTTGGTTCAGGATTAATAGTATTTCAAGCTTTGTTGGTGGCTGTGATGAACGTGGTCATGGATGTACTAGCAGTAGTATCACTATTTTGAACACAACCCAAATCATGCCTATTTCCAGCAGGCTTATTCATCCCTCAAATAGATTATCGAGTTTTTGTGTACCACTCATGAATGACTGTAGTTGAGTATTAAATTTTTCAAGATCACTTGTTAAGGATTTAACTTTAGCTTCTAAGTTCTCATTAACAAGTTTCAACTCATTCAGATTTTTGGTAGAGTCCTGATGGTCAACTACGAGTTTTTCATTTTCTCTTTAAAGTTCATTTACCATTTTCAAAACATCTTTATTGACCTTTCTTATTTTAAAAATCTCATCGAATAATTCTCGATAAGACTCATAAATATCAGTTTCATCCTCAGACTCTTCCTCAGATTTTTTACTACGTTCTGTATTTCAACTTTTTCACTTTCCTTATCGGATTCAATCATAACTATAGATGTGAAGGCCATAAAATTTTATTCATCTTCACCACCAGAAGTATCACTCTGAGCACTCGAATCTGATTAATCATCACTCAAGATCACTGCTAGTGCCTTACGCCTTTCTTTATTCAAATTCTTCTTTAAATTAGGATATGCATTCCTATAGTGACTAAAACCCTGACATTCACGACATCTAAAAGATTAAGTTTTCTTATTAGCAATCCTAGAATTATTCTTCTCACGCTTATCGTTCGAGAATTTACTAGGAACTTCATTTTTCTGTTCTTGAGGTTTTCTCCTATTCTTCATCACCTTCTGAAATTTTTTAACGAAATAAGTTATTTCGTCGTCCCTAAGCATCTCAGCATCAGTAGACTTACTCTCTTTTTCTCTAACAATTTTCGTGGCTATAGATTTAGCCTTTTTTTGGTTGAGATATGGTTAGTTCATAGATTTGTAGGGATCTTACTAATTCTTCTATCTTAACTGCATCTAAGTCCTTACTTTCTTGAATCGCGGTGACTTTAGGTCTAAACCTATCAGGTAGGGATCTGAGGACTTTTGTAACGATTTTAAACTCGGGGATCTTCTCTCCTAGGTTGAAGCTTGATTAACTATATCATTAAATTTCGCATAGAATTCATCAAACAATTCATCGTCTTTCATTTTAATTTCTTCAAATCTAGAAGTCAACACTGTAGTTTAGAGTTTTTAATAATTTTAGTTCCCTCGTGTGTGGTTTCTAATATATTCCAAATGTATTTAGTAGTTTCATACATCGATACTCTCATAAACTCTTCACTAGACACAGCCATGAACAGGGTATGAATGCCCTTACTGTTCCAGTTACACTTAGCTAAGTCATCTTTAGTCCAAAGTGAAATATCAGCGGTTGAAGGTATAGTCCACCCAGTTTGAATGTTCATCCAAATACGCTCATCCAAACTTTAAGGAAAGCTCTCATTCGAACTTTCCAATAATCATAGTTCATTCCGTCGAAAAATGAAGGCACAGACAATGACTAACTTATCTAGAATTAATTAAGAAACAAAATTCTATCTCTTTGAACAAGGTATTGTGACTGTATTTTGTGATAACACTAGTGCCATTAATATTTTCAAAAATCCCGTTCAACACTCTCGAACCAAACATATTAATATACGACATCATTTTATTTGAGAGCTTGTAGAGACCCGTATTGTCACCCTTGAGCACATCTCTATAGAGAACCAATTAGCTGACCTATTTGCCAAATCATTAGATGGTCTAATATTTGAATTTTTTCGGACAGCTATTAGTGTTTGTGTACTTCAATGATTAGGTATTTTTGATACATACTCGTTATTTACCATTGTGTGACATTGATTTATCTATACCTCATATTTGTTTTTATTTTTATTTTTGTGTGTTGTCATTTTTTTTTTTTTTGTTTCATGCATTCTGGTTTTAAATTACACAAAAACAAAAAAAAAATGATAAAAAGTTGAAAAATTCAAATGTGGAAGTTGTTTTTTCAGCTTAACATATGATCTACTTGAATTTGTTTGTTGTGATCGAGTATGTGGTTAATCGATAAGCTGCATCATAATTTTCATTACTGGTTTAAGTTATTCATGGAGTACTTAGTATAGTAGTCTTCATGTGCCATTTGCACTGCATACATGATGATATTGTTAGTGGGACTCTACCACATGTGTGAGATTTGAGATGACAATCACATGTTCGTAAGGTGACTTTGAACATAAATTGACCGTATGTATTAGACCTAAACTCAAGTTTATCCCTGATACTAAAAAAATCAATATCTTATATTTTTTTTCGGAGTCTATTTGACTCGAGCAATCAAACCTACGGAGTTTCTCATAACCTGGTGTCTATGGTTAACTGACTTGGATTAACCGACCTAAAGCTCACTACAGGGGTCTTTTAGTCGCTTAATGAATAAAAGTCTGCACTTAAATAAGAAAAATAATAATGAGCTTCGTTTATTGAATGATGTGAAATAAAATATTTTGCTCATACTCAAGGGGAGAAAAAATACTTCCATTCATAATGAGCTTTACGTTATAGGTTCTAATATACTTTAAATGGTTTGAGTTTCATAAGTAGGGGAACAAACTTATTGACAGTGATGTTTAGCTTGTCCTTTCTCACAAATTTAAGGTCGGAGTCCTATTTTCAAACGAATAGTGACACTTTACACATATGGGTCATTTATACAATTTACTCCATAATAACTTAAACTCAGTATGTGGAAGGGTTTACTATTCATTGCTTATCTTTAAGTTGTTATATGTTACTGTTCACATAAATGATAAAAAAGGGGTGCAAAGTATTTTTGTGTTAATTTTAGATTCTACGAGTTTCTCATTTTTCGACTCAAGTTCTGTAACTCTCGTACTTAATGATTTATTTTTTGTTATAATCTTAATGCTCTCCTCATAGATTCTATCATAAGTCTCATGAATATCTCCCTCACTATCAAAATCTTCTTTTGAATTCTCATTACTACTTATGCTCTTAGCCTTCTCACTCTCTTTATCATATCTATTCTTAGTTCTCGTAGTAAAGGCAATATATTTTTCACTTTCCTCACGAGTTGATTTCTCACTCTAATTGTATGAGTTAGACTCGTCATCAGTGAGAGTAGCATTCATAGCCTTATCTAAATTTTTCTTACTGCTATGGTACTTACTCCTAACATGGTAAAAATCTTTACAATTATGGCACCTTACAGTTTTAGAACTCTTCCTAGATTCACTGGGACTACTTCTATGCTTCTCTTGAGGTTTTTGTTTATTCCTAAATATTTTTTGAAATTTTTTAGCAATAAGTTGTAGTCAGAGCTATCTAGCCAACTCCACTAGACTTTTCGGTCTATTTCCTGCTAACTCCAAGATCTTCTGCAATTATCTCTTCCAAGTGGAATTCCAAGAACCTGTTCCAAGGCATTATGCTCTTCCTACGCTTGTAGTCCAACCTCTCTCAACCTCCAACAACCTCTGAAATTCAATTGAGAAAATACATTCCTATGACTAATAGGAAGTAGATTTCAGATTCAATGAGTTTGATGTTTCCCCAAATACATGATTGTATGATCCAAAGAAGAAAAGATAGAATCAAGATATGAATAGGCTATTGGATTTTCAAAGAATAATGTGAATGTATTTAGAGAATAAGTACAATGAACAAACAAATCTCAATTCGTGCATAGGTTTGAGTATTTTTAGGAGAGAGTAATTAGGTTGAATGAGTCGAAAAAAAATATTTCAAAACAGCAAATAAGGGTTTCCGGATCGACATGTCGCTCAACTGAAGGATCAGTGACAGACAAGCGATGCATTGTTGCTCGAGTGAGAATTGCCAACACTAAAAATCTAACAATTTCTCATCCTCATATCGCTGTATCTTTTGTGTAATTGTTGTCGTAAGTTATATAAAATTACAAGAGAGTTTTTTTAAGCACAGCGAGAATTTTCCTTATTTTACTCATTAATTTCTTTCATGAATGAAGCACCGTCGTCCATATCAAAATTAAATGAATTTTTCAAGAGTTTTAGTCATCTTATAATATAAGGTTCCTTATATTCCTTATTTAATTTCTTGCAATTTACATGTTTTGAATATTATGCTTCCGTTGGAAATTATTGAGATGTTGGTTTTGACCAACATTGACAGACTATTAACTGGAATCCTTAAGTCGATTACTTTCAATTTATGTACCCATATTCACAACCTTTTAACACTGTGTACAGGGTATTTTTAGTTAATGAAAATGTCTATTTATAATATTAGATGTTAAATATCAATACGACACGTAAAAGATGTCTAACTAAGAATATAAAATTATCGAGAAAAAATATTTCCTTCATTACATACCAAATGGTGACATTTTAAATTATATTAATATTCCTATTTCTTTTTTGGATAATTTTACATTTTGAGTCGGACATTATGTGCATATATCAGATGGCCATTTAGCTACTATATAGACATTCTTCGTTGAATGGCAATACTATGCGCACATTGTTAACAAATTGGGGATATGGATGTCATAAATAAAAAGTTAGGACATAACTGTCACACTTGTAAAAAAGGTTGACTTCTACGAGAAAATATTTTAGTCCTTATTTGATAAAAATTAAAATTTAAATCGAAGTTACAATTAATTTTAAATACATATTTCATATCATTCATAATTTTTCAATCATATACTTCTTTAACTTTTATTAAATCTACTAAAATTTTAATTTTAATCTCTTTCAAATAAGAGTTTAGTTTATTTTGAGAGAGGGTGAGGTGTAGGGTGAAGATTAAACTAGTTGTCAGTGTGGTCCATTTTTGCATTAATTATTGAAACAATGTAGTTGAATCCTTTAATGCCAAAAAGAAAAATCAAGAAATAAGAAGAAAGTTTTTGAGCCACGTTATTTTTTAAAAAAATGTATTTTGAAATAGTAGATTAATGAATAATGTGTGATTGAATGTAATTAAAAATAAGTAAAAGAATGAAAATAAATTTTAACGTCTAAAACTAAGTCCACCAATAACAGCATCTAATAACATCTGCCAAACCCGACGCCCCATTTCTAATATTTATTACTTGAGCAGAGAAGTTGAATTGGAGAAGAGAAGGCATCCCAAGAACGAGGTAGAAGGAAGATGACTTCGTATCTGCGTCAAAAATTCCAGTCTTTCCAAATTGGCTCATCAGATGCAAAAGAAGACAGCTTAGAAGATCAAGAAGAGGTAGAACGCAGTAAGATTGGAATCATGAGATCTGGTGTCGAAGCTCAAGATCCCTCTGCTAAGGTACCTACTTCACCAAAACCTTTGATTCTCTGTCACTTGATATTAATTTTCTTGATCAACACTTTTTTGCACTTAACCATTTTATAATTTGCTTTACTTGCCTTATGATGGAACTTTTTTAATGGCCAGTAAATTGAAATATACAAGACACGTGAAATTAAAGAAATGGTATTAGTGCTCCATAGCGGAACAGCCCAATTCCTTATAATTTGGTTATTATTTATTTATTTTTTTATATTTAAGCGATGTGGGGTTTTGCCCTTAAAGTGCTGATTGTTGACAACTTACAAGACTGGCGGTAAACTCTGCTATTAGCTGATTGCCAAAATAATTAGGATTAAGGTTGAGTAAGCTATCAGTGACTGAATTTCATGTAGGGATGAAAAGATGGAGAACTTAACTGCCAGTTTTATGAACTAGTACCTATAATCTCTAGCCTCACGTTGAATGGTAATCCTAAATGAACAAGAGAAAGCAAAAGATTGATTATGCACAACTGAATAAGTTGTTGAATAGTTATAGCAGAGAATTCACAAGGGAGGGAATAGATATGTCAAATTAGATCATAGAGTTTCGTGTGCCAAATCTAAATCTTGGAATAAGGATACTGACATAACTGATGGTAAGTACCGAAGTGATATGTAACTCCATGGATTCAGTTCAACAGTCTAGGGTCCTTTCCTTCTCCCTCCGCGATACATCCAACACTCTGGGGCAAGCTTGTTTATCCCAAAATGAAGAAAAAAATGAAGTGGCTCGTTATGTGTTTTAACTTCATATTTTGATTACTTACTAGGACCTGATGAGAATATTGCTTCTCTGGATTCAGGAAGCTGATGATTTTATGATCCGTAGATTTCTCCGAGCTCGAGATCTAGACGTTGAAAAGGCTTCAGCTATGTTTTTGAAGTACCTGAGTTGGAGGAAAGAATTTGTTCCAAATGGTTTCATATCACCTTCTGAAATTCCAAATGATCTTGCCCATGATAAGTTATTTATGCAAGGACATGATAAGACTGGACGCCCAATAGTACTTGTCTTTGCTGAACGGCATAAGCCCACGAGTGTGGAAGAGTTTAAGCGTATGCAACAATATGCAGTATTTTATTCACTTTTCTTGTTTTAATTTACAGTTGTTTCAAGTATACTCGTGCATATTTTGTTTCCAATTTTTTGACAATTAACTTCTCTAATAATTAAATTGGCTTGGTAAAGGGCAAGGCGTCTCCATCTATATTCTGATTATTCTGCTGGTTTTTTGCCATATATATTACCTAGAGCTTTTACAAAGTCGTAACTTTCTTAGAGGAATTGGGACAGGAATGTTACCATGGTTCATCACTACAACATCTGAAACCTCATGACAATCACACACATGTTTCAGTATCACCGAGTTCATGCTAAATTCTTCATCCTCTTCTTTTACAGGTTATGTCACTTATACCCTTGACAAAATTTGTGCTAGGTAATTCAACTCCCTAAAAGTATTAATTTATCCCTTTTCTTCTAAAGAAAAGTTGAATATTATATGAGAGGCTATATTTTTGGTTTCATACGATAGATTGGCTCATTTAGAACTAGTCTGACTTGAAAAACATCTCAAAACATATTTTCACTTTCACCCAACCCACAGGAAAAGTAAAAGGCCCTGTTCCTTCTTGTCAGTTCCAGTTATGGAACTAACATGTATGTCCAGTTCCATTATTAGAACATTACATATAACTAACTTTCATAATTATCCACTTATTGATTTTTTTCAGAATGCCCAGTGGACATGAGAAGTTCACTGCCATTGCTGACCTAGAAGGATGGGGATACACTAATAGTGATATCCGCGGATACCTAGCTGCTGTCTCAATTTTGCAGGTTTTTGTTCTTTTCATGTGATAAACACGAGAGACAAGTTAGCCTACTGAACCAAACAAATTCACAATGAAAGCTTATGTCTGTTTTCTGATTGTATTTGATGACAGGACTGCTACCCAGAGAGGCTAGGCAAGATGTTCATAATCCACGTTCCTTACATATTCATGACTGCATGGAAGATGGTTTACCCATTTATTGACAAAAATACGAAGAAGAAGGTAAAATGTCTCCTTTTGCTCTATCGCTTATTATATATACATGACACACCTGCACTGTGTAATTGGAGATGAATGATTTCACAATAGTGTCTTATGACCATTCTTTACGGTCATTGTGTTTAAAGGTCTTTATTACTCGTTACAACTACAATGTCATAGTTTCTGTATTGGATGATTTGTATCAGTTGTAAGTTGGGAACATAATTACTTTGGGCTGCTCCGGATGAGCAAAACTGACAGATTTTAGTTGATCCTGGTTTATGATTACCAAATATCTGCAGATTATCTTTGTTGACAATAAAAAACTACAATCGACCCTGCTCCAAGACATTGATGAGAGTCAACTTCCAGAAACATACGGAGGCAAGCTAAACTTGGTTCCCATTCAAGAATGCTAATATGTTGAAGATACTTTTAGTTCCACCATTAATTATATTTTCCCCAAAACCATCTACTGTCGGGGAGTTTTATAATATATCATATTTGGTAACTACGTTTCTATGATTTCCAGTGCAGATGATAACAAGTATTAAACATTGAAATACCATGATATCCTCCTCGTCGCTGGATAGATTAAAAAGCTACCTGTTCATTCGTATGACACTATTTGCTGGCTGGACCAGTTTGTGTATTATTCACTAGTATATATAGCTATGCGTGAGTAGGGTTATACGTGGACGGTTTCCTTTCACATAACGCTGCAGTAAAACTAGAATTTTATAACATGAGATTTATGTGGAAGGATAGGAGAATTTTAATATACCAAGAAACTAAAATTGTTTGACAAGATTTTATACTTTCAATTTAAATCTAAACAACCCTTTCAAGTTTCTAATATATACAACAATGATCTTTTTATTAGTTGAACCTATGAAGAGTCTACACCTCATGAAATATATATATATATATAT
>CAIGRB010068962.1:0-16694 GCA_903798255.1 Fraxinus quadrangulata
ATAATTTTTACTAAAGAGCTATTCGCGGTTTATTATGAATAAGCTCGAGTGCATACCCAGTGAGGTGTTGAACATGCTTAAAACTGTTGAACTCAACATCAAAGTTTGTAGTGGGCGAGTATGTCCCTTGATTCCTCTAAGGGTGCTAAGAGAAAGTCTAAAAGATGCTTTAAGAAAGCATCCATGGTGGCTAAGATTGTCTAAGCGAAGGACAATACTAAATTTTAATGACCCTTGTTATCATTGTAGAATGAAAGGTCATTGGAAGAGAAATTACAAGGCTTATCTCTACTTCATTAACTTCTTGAGTTTTAGATCTCAGATATGAATTTCATATTTGTATAAATATGCAAAAACTAAATAGAAGTAGACTACTATAAAATAAAGAATTTGATCTACACATTGAAAATGAGCAAAGGTTGTTGCATTGTGTGTAGGAGCATATTTTTTGCCATTACTTTTAGGCTTAGTATTAGAATTGGAGAAAATGTTATTCTATTTACAACATTAACAAGAACATTATTTAAGTATCATGTTTGTAGATGAATTATTTTAATATTAAGGATGATTATTGTTTATTTTATCTTGGTAGGATTTTAATGGTTATGGTAAATTACAAAATGACATTTATATTCTAAATATTAAGTATTCTTTGAGTATAGAAATTAAAAGGTATAAAAGTGATAACCTAAATATTACTTGTATTTGACATTATATGTTTGGTCACATAAATGAAAGTCACAATTCCAAATTACATAGAGGTGGATATTTGGGATTGAATGATTTTGAATCATTAGACAAATGCGAATTATATATGTTAGACAAGATGACAAAATTCCATTTTACTTGAAAAGGAGAAAGAGTTGTACAATTACTGGACCTAATACATAGTGATGTATTTGGTCCCATGTCAATTAATGTTAGATGAAGTTTCTCTTATTTCATTACATTTATTGATGACTATTTCAAATATGTCATGTATACTTGATTAAGTTCAAGTATGAAGCTCTTAAAAGATTCAGGGAATTCAAGCTAAAAGTAGATAAACAAATATGTAAAGATATTCTCATACTAAGATCATATTTAAGTGAAGAATATCTAAAGAGTGAATTTTAGATTATTTAAAAGAGAATGTGATTATCTTGTAGTGGACTTCGTCACATATGCCACAACATAACGATGTATCTGATTAGAGGAATCGTACAATATTAAATATGGTGCTATGCATGATCAGCCATGCAAACCTCCTAAAATCGTTTGGGATTATGCACTGATTACTGCGTGCTACATACTAAAAGTGTCCCATATAAGTCGGTTAACAAAATTTCATACGAGTTATGGAAATGCAGAAGACCCAACTTGTCTCATATTAAAGTTTGAGGTTGTGACGCTTATATGAAACGTACTAAATCGGATAAGTTTGAAGCTAAATCTGATAAATGCGTAATTGTCAAATATTCAAAAAAGACAATTGAATAACATTTCTATTATCCCATTGAGAAGAAATTGTTCATTTCAAGGCATGTTGTATTCCTAGAGAAAAATTTATTTTAGGAGAGGACGGTGGTAGCAGAATAGATTTTGAATAAGTTAAAGAATCCATTGATATAGTTGACCAAGTGATGAACCGGAGTTTGATCCCACACCTATTGAGGGACATACTCTTGATCAAGAAGTAAAAACTCTCGAGGACACGTCAGCTCCGTGTAAATCTTGTGGGATCATTCGACCTTTTAGATGGTACAAATCTGTGATTATTAATTTAGAATTACTAATTGAGGATGATGAACCTACTAATTACGCAGAAGCAAAGTCAAGTATTGACTCAAAGAGATGACGAAGGCCATGGAATCTGAAATAAAGTCAATCCATGTAAACAAGGTTGGGACTTTAGTCGACCTTCATGATGAGATAAAACTCATACATTGTAACAAGAAAAATGTCGACATGGATGGGAACATCCATAGATACAAAACGAGGTTAGCAACAAAGGGTTATAAACAAATACAAGGAGTTGACTTTGATGAAATCTTTTAAACATATAGCTATATTTAAGTCAATTCGAATTTTGCTTACAATAGCTGTATACAATTAGTATGAGTTAAGACAAACGGATGTTAAAAGTGCATTCTTTAACATAAACTTGTAAGAGGAGGTGCATATGACGAAATAGTTACAGTTTCACGATAAACGAACAAGTTTGACTTTATCATATCACGTGACATTTTTTTATCACATGTGCTACCTGACACATTGCTGATGTTAATGTGGGACGATGAGTGTGAATTGGTGATAATTGAAAAGGGATATTTTAATTTATTGATTTTGATTTGATTAAAATAACAATTCATGTCGTTGGGCATCGTGAACGAGAACCTAATGGGTCACAAATAAAAGGAGAATTAGAATAATGATATTACTAATTAATTCATTGACAAGTGTTGGATACTTGTACACTTAATTAATTGAGTTACTTATTAATGAGTCAAATTAATTAATTAGATTAATTAACGAACTAATTTTAATTAATTAGATTAATTAAATATTGAACTGGGTTAAGTTCAAGCTTTGGGCCAAGTCCACTTTAATCTCTATTAATAAGATGTTATGGTTTATGAAATTTTAAAATAACACAATTATTATCTTTCTAGCCAAAAAAAAAAAAAAAAACACCTTATTCTCTTAGTGATTTTCATTGGAGGTTGGACAATAACCAAAAAAAAAAAAAAACACCTTATTCTCTTAGTGATTTTCATTGGAGGTTGGACAATTGTAGATTGTAGATCGTGATTGTTTGTGTTCATGATAAATAAATGAGTTTGTGAAATTCAACAAACGTATAATTTCTATCACAGTTTCTTTTTAAAAATAAAGAAGATCCTTTGCAAAAATTCAAATATTTTTAAAATTCTGTTGTATATGTTAAATAGATTCCTAACAACTGGGACAATGGCATTCTTTTAGACTTTTGAGAAGAAATGAATTGAGTATATGAAAAATCAATTTTGAATCAATTCAAGTTATCCATGTACGGTGTTTGTGAAAAGGAGAATGTGAAAAATGACTTTCTCCATTACGTTTATCTGAAAATGTCATAGTATATCTCATTTAAATTCTTTTGGAGCAATTTTATAGATGCATACATGTGTGTTTTTTAAAATTTAAATATACGAATTTAAATCTTGTTTTACATTAAGAAGTTGCATGATGTAATATTTTATTTACATTTTTACATATGAGTTATTTTGTTGGAAATTAAAAGGTACATATTTTGTTACTTTTTTTCAAAAAAATAAAAGTAAAAATGTTTCATACAATTTTATTTGTATTCTTTTGTAGATATGAATAAAATTATCGTCTTCATTTGTTGTGGAGGCAAATAAGGACAAGATAATGAACCTAAAGTGACAAAATGTTTGTAATTGTTATATCGATAAATTGCACATACAACCACCTTTGTTAAAACATAAACATCACTTTTTTTTTTAATTAAAAAGGCTACATAGCTAAAAATACATTTTGGAATTGTAGGTTAATGAAGAATGCGATTAAAAAATAATAAAAACTTTTGAGTATGCGTATAATATTAATGTGTAGTTTAATAAAAGAAAAAAATATATTTTGAAAATAATGGAAATCAAACAGGGCATAATATGTAGCTTTTTAAGAAGTTAAGTTTTGACACTATTAAAAAGAGTCTATATTATCATTATTATCATTGATATGTGATAAGTGTATTTTGTACACTTACCTTGAATATTAAACTAGGGTATTTGTATTAATCTAGATGAATTATGACTTAATTATGTATTAATTGTGTTGTTATGTAAAACTAGAAGGAAATTGGGTGAATCAGACAAAAGGAGTGAATAACAGTGAAAAAGGAAGAAATACAAAGTTTGGGAATAAAATGCAAACTTCCAATAGATGATTCGGACATAATATGCATGATTGGAAAATTTTTGGATTCATTTGGAAGCAATTTGAAGATAAAGGACTGAAATTGCATGAAGAAAGGACTCAAGAATCAAATCATATCAAACTTAGGGACTGAACTGAACGTGGCTGAAAGATGATAGACCCCATGCGTGCAACAAAATAAGCGCACCGGCTCGACAGAATTTGACCGAAAACTTTGTTCACATGCGGCGCACATCAGGCCATTATACCGTCGCATAAGCGCAACATACACTACTAGAAACCAAGGCAATAAAGACGAAATTTCGGCAACTGATGTTTTCCGTAGAGATTCCCAACGAATTAACAGCAAATTATCAACGAATTATTATCTTATCATTTTTAAAAGTTATATATTAAAGTACCGACATAATTACCAACGGAAGTCTTCCGTTGGTACAATTTCGATGCTAATCTGTTGGTAAAAAGTTAAAAATAATTAAATAATTTATCAACATATTTAGCAACTGATGTTTATGTTAAAAACTAAATAAAATAATTACCAATGTAGAAATTTGTTGATAAACTTTTAAGTAAAAATAAAAAAATTATTTAATAGTTACCAATTTTTACACACTATGCAATTTCCCTTCTACTTAAATTTTCACTTCCCACTAAATTTTTTCTATTTCTCTCTAGTTGTAAATGGTAAGTTATTGGTGAATGACAATTGTACCTGTGCAACCCTAAAAATTATTATCATATGTATCCCTAATCTTTCCCTATAAACATATGACTTATTTTCTCATTATAATCCACACAAATCTATTAATTTTTATTCTCTTCTCTTTTTCATTCTTTTCAAAACACGTTATCATCACGATAGCTTAATTTTTCAAAGTTTAGTGAATGTAGTATTATTATTTTTTTTTTTGCATATTCATGTGTCACATATACTAAAATTAATTTGGTGATATGTAATTTTTTTTTTATAATATGCATTATAATATTCTGCCTCTTGAATTTTCTGCATATACAAACTCTATCCTCTTGAATTTTTCGCTAATTGATTGTGGCAGATTTATTTTGCAATCATATAGATTATTAAATCATTAGATGTACTAGCTTCATGTAACCAACTTTTTGATTCTACCTTAAATAGTTATGCTTTAATTTTTGTTGATTAATCTGCTCTAGTTTTCGTACAAATGAGTCATGATTTAATTAGTTAATTCTACCATAATCAATCAGTATGCATGATTTCAATATGTATGATTTCTTTTCACGCAGCAATTTGGTGTGTAACATGATTTCTTTTCCCTTTGAAACTTTGCCCGTATAATATGATTTCTTTTCACGCTTTATCAATATCAACATATCATGCCAAATTTAAATCATGTTGCAATTTGGTAATTCATGCCGCAATTTAACTCATATATCGTAATTAATAATTTCCTATGTGGTAAAGAATAACTTTAGAGCATATCTTTTAAAGATTTCGTTCTTAATGCATGTTTGGTAATTAATTTTTATATATAAATTCATATCATGTTTGTATGATAATTAATATTTTATGCTGATTAAATATTTTTTTTATGTTCTTTCATAAACTTTAAAATAATAATTTATCATGTTGTTGCTCTTGAAGTAGCACAATATTATAATTAATATTTCAGAAGAATATTACTTGCTCCTGAAAATTATGAATTATATTTTCAATATTCCAGAAAAATATTGACAATATTGCTCTTGACGAAGCACGCAATAGTAAAATACAATGTGCTCCCGAAGTAGTACATGTTTCGAAGAATATATTATTTTAAATTAGTGTTTATCTTTGAAGAAAAATATATAATTCATGTCATGTTGATATTGACTACTTGATTAATCATTGTATAATATTTAATCATATTCTTCGAGATTAATTATATTTTATTTTATTGTGAAGTTACTCAAATGGTAAATATCACAAAATTCGAGATGAATTATTGAGATATCTGTTTAAGTTAATAGTGCAAATATGCACACTATTTTTCAAGAAAAAAAATCTTTTCTGAACTTAACATTAGTAGAAAATAATGTTAATAAGATATCAGGTGCATTGAATATCGATGAAAGTTCTGGAAGAGCTTGTATTATTTTACCTAATAATACAAAATTATATATTGACGATACACTTTATTCTGGCAAATCAAGAAGAAGTTTGCTTAGTTTTAAAAATATCCACTGCAATGGAAATCACATTGAGACGATGCAAGAAAATAATGTTGAATATCTTTGTATAACTTCTTTTGTATCTGGTCAGAAGCAGATAAAAGAAAAACTTCATGCACTCCCATCTAACATGTGTTATGCATTTATAAAAATGGTCGAATCAAATATTATCACGAACTAGTAGTTCGTTGATCCAATTTTTTTTTATACTTTCACATGATCGGCTTGGACATACAGGAACTATAATGATGGGTCGAACAATAAACAACTCACATAGGCATCCTTTAAAGAACTAGAAAATTATTTTACCTAATGATTATACATGTGTAGCTTGTTCCCAAGGCAAGTTGGTCATTAGACCTTTGACTACAAAAGTCAATATTGAATCTCCAACTTTTTTTGAAATGATTCATGGAGATATATGTGGGCATTGACACCCACCCGTGGACCATTTCGTTATTTTATGGTATTAATTGATTATTTTACTAGATGGTCACACGTTTGCCTACTTTCCATTAGGAAAGTAGCTTTTGCTAGACTACTTGCTCAAATCATAAAATTATAAGTGCAATTCCCCGATTACTCAATCAAGATTATTCGTCTTGACAATGTTGGTGAATTTAGATCACAAGCATTTAATGATTATTGTATGTCAATTGGAATTATTGTTGAACATTCGGTTGTGCATGTCCAAATACAAAATGGTTTAGTCGAGTAATTTATTAAACGTCTACAACTTATTGCTAGACCATTACTTATAAAAAACAAAACTCCCAACTTCGGTTTGGGATCATACCATATTACATGTTGTGTATCAGATCAACTGCATATTATCAATATTCACTTTTGTAACTGGCATTTGGTCATGAACCTAATATTTCTCACAACTGGCTAAAATGGGTTCCAACGAAAACTTGAGATTTATGTGGGGTTTGATTCACCATCGATTATTAAGTATCTTGAACTTTTAACGGGTAATTTATTTACTACACGTTTTGTAGAATGTCATTATGATGAAATGATTTTCCCAACTTTAAGAAGAGAAAAGCTACATTCTGATAAACAAGGTAAATTTTTTTGGAATAAACAATTTTATCTCACTTTGATCCCCGCAACAAACAATGTGAGCAAGATGTAGAAAAAATCATTCATTTGTAAAGAGTTGGTTCAAAAGACTCTATACTTCGAAAAAAAGTACAAGAGAAAAATCAATCAAAAACTTCAAAATAAGTAACATTAGAGAAGACTGATTAATTGAATATTGAAAATTTGATTCCTGAAGAATTACAAGTATCTGAAAATAATGAGATTTCAATAAATTATATATTATCTCATATGGGAACAAAATAATATTGTTATAAACAATATTTTTACTTTTAACGTGGCTCTTGATATTATGCAAAATGAAGATCTTGAACCACTATCTGTTAAAGATTGTCAAAATAGAAATGATTGACCAAAGTGAAAAAAGAAGCCATACAGGCGGAATTGAATTCCTTAGAAAAACGGAAAGTTTTTGGACTTGTAGTTCAAACACTTGAAAATGTAATCCCTGTTGGATACAAATGAATTTTTGTACGAAAGAGAAATGAAAATAATGAAATTACAAGATACAAAACCCAACTCGTAGCTCAAGCTTTCTCACAAAGACTAGGAATTGATTATGAGGAAACATATTCTCTCGTAATGGCACCATCACTTTTAGATTCTTAATTAGTTTGACTGTGTTATAGAGGCTCGATATGTGCCTTATAGATGTAGTGACTGTCTATTTGTATGGTTCACTTGATAGTGACATATATATGAAAATCCCTGAAGGATTTAAAGTGCGAGAAACAAATGAAACATGCCCAAGAACCATGTTCTCAATTAAATTGCAAAGATCATTATATGGATTGAAACAATCTGGACGCACGTGGTATAATCATCTCAACGAATATTTGTTGAAGGAAGGCTATAAAAATGACGATGTCTGCCCATGTATTTTCATAAAGAAAACAAATATTTGATTTGCAATTTTGACAATTTCTGTTGGCGATTTAAATTTAATTGGAACTTCTAAAGAGCTCAACAAAACTGTAGATTATTTGAAAAATAAGTTTGAAATAAAAGATTTGGGAAAAATCAAATTCTCTCTTGGGTTGCAGATTGAACATTTCCCAAAATGATTATTTGTTCATCAATCTATATATATAGAAAAAGTCTTAAAATATTTTTATATGGATAATGCACATCCATTGACATCGCCTGTGGTTGTTCGATCACTTGATGTGAAAAATGATCCTTTTCGTCCACTTGAAGATGGAAAAAAGATTCTTGGTCTTGAAGTACCATATCTTAGTACAATTGAAGGATTAACTTATCTTGCAAACTGTACTCGACCTGACATAGCTTTTTTGCAAATCTTTTTGCAAGATATAGCTCTACGCCAACACAAAGACATTGGAATGGTGTTAAACATATTTTTCATTACCTAAAGTAATTGATTTGAGATTATTTTATTCTCAAAAGTCGGGATCTGCTTTAGTGGGATATGCATATGTAGGTCATCTCTCTAACCCACATAAAGCTAAATCACAAATATGATATGTGTTTACATGTGGAGAAATAGTTATATCATGGAGATCAATGAAGCAATCCTTGACAATAACATCCTCAAATCATTTTGAAATTATTACAATCTATGAAGTAGGTCGAGAATGTGTATGGTTGAAAGACATGACCCATCATATCCAAGTATCATGCAGATTAATTTCAACAAAAGATAGTCCAACAATTTTGTATGAAGATAACGTTGCTTGTATTGCACAACTCAAAGGAGGTTATATCAAACGGGACATGACGAATCATATTTCTCCAAAATTCTTTCATACACACGAGCTTTAGAAAAATAGGGACATCAATATTCAACAAATTCATTCAAGTGACAATGTGACTAATTTATTTACAAAAGCATTGCCAACATCTACATTCAAAAAATTAGTTCACAAGATTGGAATGCGTCGACTCAAAGATTTTCAGTGATCAACATCAGGGAGAGTAGTTGTACACTTTTTCTATCGATTATGTTCTCACTGGATTTTTCTAGTAAAGTTTTAATGAGGCCGCATCTATCTTTAATAATCCAAAATAACTGTACTATTTTTCNTGATCAACATCAGGGAGAGTAGTTGTACACTTTTTCTATCGATTATGTTCTCACTGGATTTTTCTAGTAAAGTTTTAATGAGGCCGCATCTATCTTTAATAATCCAAAATAACTGTACTATTTTTCCTTCGTTTGATTTTTTGTCCCATTGGATTTTTATCAAATAAGATTTTAACGAGGCAGATATTTTGTAATGTGTCATTTAAAGGGAAGTGTTTAAATGATAAGTTATTGGTGAATGATATTTGTACCATGCAGCCCTAGAAATTAGTACTTTATGTCTCCTAATCCTTCCCTATAAGTATTAGGCTTTGATTCTCATTATAATACACACAAGTCTATTAACTTTTATTATCTTTTATCTTGTTCTCTATTTTCACAACCTCTCTAAAAATTTTATTTTTCTACTTTTTTCCAGATCTCTCGTGACCACGAGGGCTTTTGCCTTCCGCTATTCTCTACCACTCACCGTCGGCCACCTTTGTCCTACCCTTTATCATATTTCTATATTTGGCTATCGCTTTCACCGTGTAGTCGGAACATATGTGGGATTTCACCGCTCACATGTTAAGAAAAAGTTTAACATAAAAGTAAGTTATCCAGTGTATGCTTACTAACAACTGAGAGAAAAAGAAATCATGTGCTACGAAATGTTTGAGTTGAATTATGTGGAATTTTTCAAAGGTAATCAGTGTCGACCAAGAAATTGGTATCATTTGGTGCATCAGTGGTTCTATTGGTGATGACTGATGGGGCTTAAGTGATTAGTTAATTTTGGAGGTCTAGTTGTTGGAACTATTGCCCCCTTTATTTTGAATTCCCTATGATGTATATGATATTTATTTTTTTATAAAAGTTCCATAAATTCTCAACCTTCTTTCCCTCACAATTGTCCATTTTCCTTTTTGGTTTCTTTTGTTGACATATTTATAGGTTTGTTCCAGGAGATAATTTCTATCATAAATTAATTTACGTGTACTTCTATTTAAGTTAGGGAGTTCTTAACATCTGAGTTGCCTGTTCCCTTCTAATGAAAATTGGAATTTCATTTCTTACCTAGTTTTCAAATTATGTAGGGATCTCATGCACATCATCTTTGTCCACTACTTGGAAGTCAAGGTCAGATTCTATTCCACATCAAAGAAGAATTTTTAATCAAAATCTTCCGCCCCCTCAATTTTGACAATGTGTAACCATATTCAATAACTTAATATTAGTACAATTCAGTAAAAAAGAGAGTGGAAGCTCATACACCTCACAAGGTTGCATTTTTACATCATGATTCTTGTTGCTGCAAATAAATTAAGGATGAAATGATGCACTGCATCCTTCTCATCTTTTTACTAAACATAGGAGTTCAGTTCCATTTCTTAGTTAGTTTAAGGACTACTTTTTAATGCCTCACCTTCAAAGAAAATGAGAAGGATAATGCTATCAGTGAGCTTACACAATGTCTCGAATAACATGCATTACTTATCCAGAGCCTTGTTGCATGAATAGATATGAGCTAGCATCCTCCTATAGGACTGACCAATACATATATCACCAATTTGCTGAGTCGCGATATGTAAGATATGTCACTAACTAAACAAATATATTTTTATAATAAATACAATGTATTTTAATAACCTTTTGATATTATATGAGAAAAAGAGATGGTGGAGTTGAACAATCACAAGTAGAGATAGAAGATGAAGCATCTGGATGGATGAAGTAGAAATATGTGCTCAAGTTCTTGGTAAAAGTGTTGTGATTATTTTTGGGATTGGATATGCTCCACGCAAATCATACAGCAACATAGTCACACCTCCCCCTATATTTATGGAACATTTGGAAATTCTTAGACAATGAGATAATGAGAAGGATAACACTATCAGTTAGCTTACATGACATCTCGAACAATAGGAATTACTTATCCAGAGCCATGTTGTATGAATGGATATAAGTTAGCATCATCTTGTAGACCAATGATTAGCATCATCTTGTAGACCAATGATCTGCCTCCACCACCACCATCAATTAGTGTTGTAGTACTATGATTATATTATTCAAATTACATAGAAAATAAGAAAAAATATTTTTCTATTGTAAGTATTAAATATTTAGGGTTGGCTATCGACTAATAGTAAATGTTAGGTGCAAACAATTTTACTTTTATAGAAACATGTTTCTTACTAATTTTCTTATTGTTCTTATTTCTCGATATTTTTAATTTCAATTTTATGGTTGCTGGAAGTCTAATTGAAAATTGGAGAAAACAATTAGCAGGGACAAAAAATTTTGGTTGCTAATAGTATTTTACTGACACATGCAACATTTAGCAACCAGATATTATTGTATATGCCTTTTTGCAACCAAATTTTGGTTGCTGAAAAATAAGAATTTTTTTCGTTGATATTCATCGACCAGGATTTTAGTTGATGATAACACTTGGTTGTTGAAGGGGTACATTCAATGACCACGAGTTGGTCCATGAAAGGTATCAATATTCACCAACCAACAATTGGTCCAAAAAATGGTAATTGTATGTCGTCCAAACGTTGGTCGCCGTTGAAGCCGATTTAGCGAGCAATTGTGGGTCACTGAATGCTAAGATTTAATGACCAATAGTGAGTTGGTCACTAAACTTGCAGTATATTCATACAATCCATTTGGTTGCCGATGGTTAACTTGTACCAACAAATATTTGGTCCCTGAATGTTATGGATGTAGCAACCAAACAAAATGATAGCCCAATAATAACTAACGAAGATGGGGGTGAATTGGTTTTCTAAACTTTTTGAAAAAACTTATTTAAATTCAAGCAATTTGAGAATGAATAAATCAATTAAACACAAAGCACAAATACAAAAACAAATAAATAAAAAGGGGAGAAAAAGTGCAAATGATATAATTGTGGATTTGATCCAAAACAATGATTTACGTCGTCCGTTACCAAGCTTTCTGTCATGAGAAATGTCGTTTCTATATATTTGATTGACTTATACTACAATCCAAACCCTTACAATACTTTCGGTGACTCACAAATACGGAGAACCGACCTTTGTACAATAATAAGTTTTACGGGACCTCAATATGACCCACAAATTTGATAAGAAGATTTTACAATATGGAGCTTCTCTCTTAATAAATGATATAAACAAATTAAGTACTAAGATAGAAATAGACTATCACTTCAATTGAATAGCAATAAATGAAGTTCAAGTATTGGATGAAATAGCTTTGATGAAAAGATAATTTTCAAAGGTTGAATCAATCATAGATTTTCAAAGTAAATGATTTGATGATGATAAATAAGATGTAAGACCAATATAATTTTACTCAATAATATCTTACTTAAATGTAAAGTGAGATGGTACTTATAGAGTTCAAAAAATAAAAGTATATGTGGAACTGGACAGTCAACGAACATCCACTTCCTCGTCCGAAATTACATAAACTATTCGTTGTGCACCAAATATCAGAACTACAAAATGGCAAGTATCACAAATTTTATCTTTCTCAAATTTTAAATTTGGCAATCCTTTGACACTAAAAAAAAGAAAAAAAAAATTGAAAATCTCTGAGAGAAGATCCATGCTAACATGACCTAACATCCTATCCTACAACCAAGTATCTTCTTTTAAGCTTGAAAAACATTTTTCATCACTTTCAAATTCAATATTTATAATATAAATATCTTCACTTCGACTTCCTATAAAAATCAGCTCTTTTGATGTAGCATCCTTAACAAGACACTTAGAAGAATTGAATTTAATAGTGTAACTTTTATCACATAATTAATTAATGTTGAGTAAGTTATTTGAGGTTATCAACTAATAAAACATTTTCAATAGAGGGGAATGTGTGATTACCAATGTTTCAAATTCTAATGATTTTTCCATTTTCATTGTCTCCATATGTGACATGATCTCCATCATTCATTTTGAAATTTGATAGCAAAATCGTATCTCTGGTCATGTGCTTTGAGTAACCACTATCCAAGAACCATTTATTTTTTGTTTTCTTTGGTACCTACAAAGATAATTTAATTTTTTATTTTTGGTAACCATTCAAACTTGGGTCCTTGGTAGTTAGTTTTAGTGTACTCTTTAATCCACTTGTTTTTGCTTTCGAAATGTGGCCTTTTTTTGGTTAGGCAATTAAATGCAACATGCATTTTTATTGCAAAAGATACAAGTGGTGATAGGATGAGAGGTAAATGCTTTAACAAATAGATTTTTGAAGAATTTTTGTTTCAAGAAGGGTTTATATCCAATTTCTCCTTTGTCAAAAATACAGTTTTGTTCACCAAGTATTAAGTCAAAATTCTTCGTGAATTTGTGAAAACTTTGGTCAAATCTTCAACTTTTTGTTTTAAAAAGGAATTTTCTTTAATCAAAGAGTCATAATCCTTTTGAGTTTCGAAAATATTTTTTATTTCATTTTTCAACAAGGAGTTTCTTTTTGAGAATGGAGTGATTTAAGACAACTTTTTCAAATTTCTCGAGCATTTCATCATAGGAAGTAGATAAATCATCATATGATCATTTTTCAATAGGATTTACCCTATCTTTGATTTCCATAAAGAACATGTTAATGACTTCTTCTTAACTATCATTTTCATCGCGATCATCATCGTAGCTTTCATCCCATATTGTTTGGAGTGCCTTTTTCTTGATATTTCTTTTCTTTTTTGGGCACTCGGTTCTCTTGTGTTTGAATTTAGCACAATCATAGTAAATGATTTTCTTGCTTTTTTCTTCACCCTTTTCTTTTTCTTTTGAAACCTCCGATTATTGCGAAGACCTCTCAATTTCTTGAAAAGAAGAACTAGATCATCAAGTTCTTCATCACTCATGTTTTCACTTGTAGTTCCTTCTTCAATTACTAATTTTAAGGCAATTTGACGCTTAGGAGGCTAAATTCTTTAACTAAAAGATTAATTTTAGTTTCCTTCACTTTACTCGTACTAACATGTGTGACTTCTAATGCATGCCAAATATCATATGCGAAATCGCATGTACTAATACGATTAAATTAATTTCTATTTAAAGAACAATAAAGTAGATTTCTTTATCACACTCGTTTCTAGGTTTTAGAATGGTTTAAGCGGGTTTACCATGAATCTTAATCATCTTTGTAGGCACAAAAAGGACCATATTCAATGACTTCCTAAATATTATAATATATCGATTGAATATATATCATCATCCTAAATTTTCAATAATTATATTGTGTGCCATCAAAGAAGGGAGGACGATATGTAGAATGCCCCTCAAGGTTTGAAATTTGTGATTAGCCATTACTCAAGATAGTAAAATCTTTAATTTTAAAAATGAGCACCAAGCTCTGATATCAATTGATAGCCCATGAACAACTAATTAAGAGATGGTGAATTGGTTTTCTAAACTTTTTCGAAAAATTGATTTAAATTCAAGCAAGTTGAGAATGAATAAATAAATCAAACACAAATCACAAATACGAAAGCAATAAGTAAATGAGAGCAATCTTACTATATTTTTGGAGTTAAATTTGCATTAGCTTTAATGAATGTAGGTTGTAAGCTTTTATAGTGATTTGGATGAAGTGGTGATGAAGAAGCACGTGGCTTCATCCTAACGATTGAGACGTCTCGTCATAGGTGTCGCATCATACATCATAGGACCTCTAGCATTTAATGTTGTTTGAAATGGCTGCCACTCTATAACTTAGGTCTATGTACCTATATAGTAGGCTAACATGACTTGACATTATGCTGGTGTAGGAGTTCACATCAATCATTTCCATAGGATCTTGTGTGTAGAAGACCTCTTGGGAGAAGTGGCGGTGAAAGATGCTCCTCAGGATAGGAGGCTTCCACTTTACTCATATAGGCTTCGGCTGAAGTACTGGATCGCTCATCCATAAATGGAGGGCACTAGGAGACGCCTTCGCTTCGATCATTGTACTTTGGTTGCGATGAAGCTTCGGTTGAAGAGCTTGCTTCGTCACTTTTGATAACATGGAGTGTGGTCCTTCTTGAGACTCTTGGACGGCTACCACGTGGTCTGTCACATGGGCCTCTTCTTTAGTTTTGGTGGCGAGGCGTAACAATTTATTCATCTAATCAAATTGTATTATTACCTAACAATTCGAAAAGAATTAAATATTGATTTTCGAAAGTTAACATGAATTAGATTCTTACTGTGTATTTTCCAAATATATATTAATTAACTTAGAATTGAAAGTCATTTTATTTGACTGATTGAATTATTATTTAATTCTTTTCTTTATTATTTAATCTCGTAAAATCTTTGTTGTCTCAATTTTATTCATGGAGCTTGTGCTAGTCCAAGGTCATCTCAATCAGCACCCATACAAAGAATACATTTGCAAACAATAATGGAACACAAGCTATTTTTATGCAAAAAGTGTTGAAATGTCCAGCCAGACGCCTATTCATCTATTGAGCATCCACTAACGGATAATGCTCTAGCACTAGGCATAAAAACTCAATTGAAGCAACGAATACAATATTTGTTACAAGATCAACACTAGGAATAAGACCTCTCTCCCACACAATATGCTTATAAGAAACAGTCGACTTACTATTAATCACATATTTAAGAAATATTCCCTTTTACAAATTAATCACTCAGAAAAACCAAACCTTTGTTGTAAAGAAAGGAGGAGGAAGATCAACCTAAAAAATAGAGAGGAGGAGGAGGAGAAGAAGAAATTGCATATGTACGTGTCTGACTAACAAAAATGAGGGAAACATGAGCATTTAAGTAGAAGACTAGAGCCTCAACATCCAGCTGTCCAAACTGCAAGTGTCATCATCTCGACAATATCAATTATAAGTTTCTTATATGTGAAATATTCATCTAAGTGAGCACTTTGAATAAACCAAAAATACACGCAAACTCAAAATGAGCTAAAAAGAACTCAGTTGGAAAAAATCCCATAAACGACCTTAAACAATGCGAACCAATATACTTGATAAAAAAAATGAAATAATTAATCTTGTGAATAAAACGTGAACAAATAACAAATTCAGTTAGAAGTCATTCAATCAGGGACGACCACATGTCACCAATAAGAAAGACATATTTACCCAAAGCCTGAATAAGAATTTATAAATAGAGGCACCTGAAGATAAATATGATATGCTGAATTTGAAATATCTTCTTCCTAAATAGTTATTTATCTTCTTACTCTCTATTAAGCTACATTATAACAAGTTTAGGAAGGAAAAATTCTGATTAGATGAGTGGAATTTGTTAATAATCTTCTTTAGGTTAACAAAGTCATAACTAGAATAAGCACGATTTAGATCAGTACGTGGACCAATTCATTTGTTCAACATAGATCGGACCAAACCCTAGTGTATTGGATCAAATTTTTAGTAAGCATACCTAACATGATCTATTTTACTCTATCTGAGCCATATCAATAGTGCTAGAGTATACCA
>CAIGRB010068967.1:0-20594 GCA_903798255.1 Fraxinus quadrangulata
AAAAAATCATATTTTTTAACCACACATTTTTCGTTAATATACTATTCTTAAATACATTTTTACAATAAAATGAGACTCAAACAGAATCTTAATGATTATTTAAATAAAAAATTAAAGATATATATTTAAATAAATACATATTCAAATATTTTCGATCTCCGTTGTTGATTTTTATTTTTATTTTCGATATTTTTTCAATTCAATTTATTATTTCTTTATTTTTCTTTTGTATGGATAAAAAAATATTATAAAATTCAACAATTTTAAAATGTATATATTACTTAATAATATATTAACATAAAATTGTTCTATAATACCGAGCCCATGTTTGGGCTCCATTTTAATTTAATGTATTTTTTTCTTCATTTTCAACTACACATTTTTCAATAAAATAATATACGCGTAAATTCAAAATTTTTTCTTACTTTTTAATCACATATTTTTCAAAAAATTACTATTTTGAAATACATTCATTAAAATGAAGCCCAAACAAGGACTGGATAATCAAATTTCATGGAATAAACGTGTTAAAACAATTTTTCAAAATTTCAAATAAAATGTGTTTTTTATTTTCTACTTTGAGAAACAATTTTTTTTCAAAATGATAAACCAAACGCAATCTTAAAATAGTCATTCAAAACTGAAACTGAAAATGAATTCAAAATTGAAATGCAAATCAAACGAGTCCTTTGTAGCTTTGTTGGACTTAATATGAGAGTCTTCATGATTGTAGTTCAGATTTTTGGGTGCGAGATTTCTATGATGGTAATTTTTTTTTTCACATAATAGAATTTCTATCTTTTATGGCTTGTGATTTTTTTCCAAGTTTTAGATTTTTTTATATAAGTTCTTGTGTTCTCATTTGTGTTATTCTTTTCGAATTTTTATGTTTCAGTTATTCTTGATCTTTTTTGAAAGAGGGTCTTTGGGGAAAATTTGAGTGAAATGGGCCCAAATTCCCAACTAGTGATATCAAGAAACAAAGTCGTTTTGGTGCTTTGGAGATTGGTGTAATATGGTACTTGTTTTGTATAAGTACGTATAAGTTGATAAAATATTTTTTAATCATAAATTTTTTGGAATCCAAAATTTTTATCTACTTTTTAACTATACAATCCTTGAATCTTGTTTCTATAAGTACTTAAAAACTTAACCAAGCAAGTAGATGATATAAGCACGGTTTGGGATGGATCCATCTAACGATGCTACAATAAGTGAGACCATCGTAAGCCCTCAAATCTTTCTTGGAAACTTAGCAAGTATTATTCACACATATATTTACCAATTTGGGAGTGCGCAACAAAAATATCAATTATGAACATTGACATAAAAGAAATTTGATAATTATTTAATGTTTATTTGCAGTAAGTACGAGTCAATGATTTGTTGATCCAAACTTTAAATCAGAAGATTGAACCCTATCTTTAACAAATCTTCCAGTGAAGACAGAGGAAATAAAGAAGACAGAATTTTTGCACAAGGGCTTCTGAAAAAAAAAATAAAGAAGAGGAAATCAAGAAGACAGAATTCATATAAAGAGCACAACAATTAATCGACATATCATCGCAATGCAGACAATACCCTCATTAAAACTGACAACAATTTTGTGGGCCTTCTGGTATATATCTGAATTCTGGATTATGTGTGTGGTTATGCGTTTGTGTAATTGTGTGTGCGTACGTATGTATAATGTATGGTGACAAAAACTTACACCAATTAATAGCCAAATATATACACTAGTACATGAATGTATACAAAATTAAACATACATATCCACGTATTTACGAGAACCTTTAGATTTAATCACGGAAGAAATCCAGAAAATGATCGTAGAGGATTGTCGGGTCGGCCTCGCAGTTTGCAATGAATCGCTCCAGTAGTCGCACTCTATCCAAACTATACTTCTGCATTGAATTCTAAGTATTTGTGAAATGGGGAAAATTTTGCAGAATGGGAAGGTTTTATATCAAATCTAAAATTTTTAATGAATTTAAAATCTATTGTTTTAATTTTTTTTTTAATAAAGCTCAACTCGAGGAGCCAAAATGGCCCGTGATATGAGCCCACGGGCTCGATCCGATGCCCCGAAATGGGGCTCGACTCGAGTTTTTTCAGGGTCGAGCCTCAGGCCGGCGAGCCATTTTGACATCCCTACTAGGGATGGCAACGGGGCGGGGCGGGGCGGCCCTATTTAATTTTTTTTTAAGTTTTTAATAATTCATTTTATTTCCCTCATTCTTTAGATTGAAAAAATAATATATTTTTTAATCTTTATTTATTTTTAAAAGTTAAATTATTCAAATATATTTGGTAAACTAAGGTTTTTATTATTTGTCATATATTTTAGATTATCTTAGTTGCCATTTTTATTAGAATTTATGAAATTTTGAAAAAATTTCCATATCTTTATTTATTTTTAAAAGTTAAATTATTCAAATATATTTGGTAAACTAAGATTTTTATTGTCTGTTATATTTTTTAGATAATTTGAGTTGCTATTTTCTATTAGAACTAATGAAATTTCGAGAAATTTTCCATTTAAAATATTGAATTAAAAAAAAAAATAATAATAATAACAAACGGGGTGGGGGCAGGGCACCTGTTACCCATCCCCATCCCGGGGCAAAGTTATCCGCCCTGTCCCTGACCCGAATTCCTTATTAAGCGGGTAATCCCCACCTCGAACGAGGCAGAGGCCTTGCGAGTATCGAGTTTGTCGAATTTTTTCGTCATCCCTAATACCTACTACCTACTTCTCGTAGCAGCGTAGCTTATATACTCGAATGATCTTACTACATATACATGAAGATTTACATAAGAGATTACATAATGGCATATGTCACTCAATCATTTATCAGTTCAAAACACAATCAACTTTTTTATTCAATCTTTTCCCTCTACATCATTTTCAGTAACCGCTTATGTACCACTCAACAAAATCTGTACTCAAAATACTCATTTCCAGAGATGGGACCTATTCCCTTGAACTCAGATTAGCGATACGTCTCATTTGAGTTTAAACATGTAGACATTAATTTTCGTCCCTATTATGTCATCTACAACAATCATAGTCAATTTATTGGTGGGCTTTATACTTACATGACACTAATTATCCAAGTACGTCACATTTTGAAACCACCATATGATCTAAAAAGAATCGTGTCAAGTAGGTATAAACCTTTCTATGATTTTAGTTCAATTGGGAGTCATCTTATTCTCGGGATCACAATATCAACTGCAACATTTAAAAGTTCATACCTGATAGCAATAGCAAAGGGTTGGCTTTACGGTGTGCTTGGATTCAATTTAGGTTTGAACGTTGGGCTTAATTTATTTCATGCTAATCCACACATTATTATGAAACTTTGCAAGGGTGCCAAAAAAATAGCTACTTGAACAACATTGTTTCTTTTATAGTATAATTAGAGATTTAAAATAGGTCGTGCATTCTATTTCTTGAAGTTTAGGTGGGCTTTCTACTGGGTTGGATGCATGGACATTTATGGCGAAGCCAAACAAATTATTAACCCACAATTCTCCGACTTGTTGATTGTGTCTAGATTGTAATGGACTATGTTAGTTGAACCGATAAATTAAAAGATTATTTTTCATTAAAATTCATCATATAAAACGACATTGCATACAAGTGAGACATGAGAAAAAATTACAACAATTATTATATAATAAGATAGCATGAAAAATTACCTTGATACTAATAACACTTCTAGTTCAATATCGACAAGTATGCTAATAATTCATTTCATTTTTCAGTCTTGTCGACTTTTTTTTTTCATAGTTTGATCGCTTTAGATAGTTAGGCTGAACCACCCCAACTTATTGCTTCAGTTGGAAGACAAAACCTAACATTTGTAACGAATTAGAAGAGACTAAACGAATTTCTCACCAAAGATTCATGATAAATTTACTATTTAAGCAATAGTTATGAAATTTACTATTGAAAAGAGTCGAAACATTTGTACATGAGTGGACCAACAATTAATGAAGAAAATTCAAAGTGGTCCAAATGAATCATTTCATTCATAGGTACTTGTGCCTCCAACTCCGTCTCCTACGACGGTTGCCACCACCATCGCTGCTACCGGCAGCGGCGATCTTCATCTGAACATTTTCAAATTCGGATTTCCTGCAAGGGATCTGGATCCCACCCGGATGATTGAACCCATAAATTTTCTCAGCCTCTCTCAGTAACTCACCAAACAATGGATGATTAAAGTACATCACTGGCACAAGAACTCTACACGTGTCATCTTTTTCATCACCCACGTAGACAGCCAAGTGCCCCTTGGGTACACTCACCGGATTCTTTGGCTCCACCGGTTCTTCCCCGACCCTAATGTAACCGGAATTATGTTTTCCAAAGCAAAGGCCTTCAGCTCCATGCTTCAAAGAGCGGCACCAGTTGTAGAGCTTTGAAATGGCCCTGGTGGCGCAGCCAGTTGCCGGCCGCTGGTAGGCGACTCTCCGACGCGTTCTCCGGTGAGTAAACCATTTGAACACCTTGACCAGCCTAAAGCCTCTAGTTTTTTTCATGGTGGAGTGAAGTCGATGAGAATTCAAGAAAACAAAAGGGATTTACTTAAAAGATAGTCTTGAATAAGGTTGTTATAGTTTAAAGAACGTGCCAAGGATCATTAGTTGGCATGTCCAAAAATATGTTGTGTTTATAAATCAGTCTGTAAGTTTACTCACGACACTTTCACCTATGGAATTTCCGACGAAGACAGAATTCAGGGCTTCCTTATATAAAGAAGTGGCGGCGGCGGCAGTGGCGAGAGATTTTTGGATTCCAACAAGAAGTGGAAATTTTTGGTTCATCTGATTAGGAGGGAGTATGGTTTTATAGGATAGTGGAGGATCAACATATCACGTGGTTGAAGAATATGAGAGATGGAGTGGAGGTGGTCGGCACAACGGACACGGTTTTGAAGTCAAAACAAACAACTGAAGACTTTTGTTTATTTATATATTTTTTTAGGCAAAAACAATTGAAGACTCACCCGTTTAAAATTGTTAAAAAAGAAAATAAATAAAAGCATGGATTTTTTTTTTCAAAAAAATTATTAATTAAGATACACATTTATTTAAATTTTCTTAAGTTTTTGATGTAAAAGTTAATTTTATATTTTTAATAAAATTGTTCTGACCATGTACCCAAAAGATCTAACGAATTAAGAGTTTAAAAATATCAAATAAATAAATAAAAACAAAAAATTATTTTCTTGTAAAATGTAAACAAGCTAGTGGGAGTGAAATGGATGGATACTGAGGTAAATAAGGTTTTTAAATTTATAGTTTTTGATATATAACTCTACTTATTATGAACTAATTCTTAATTTTTTCGATCGAAACAAGCAGTGGGTCCCATCTTATATTGTTGTTCTTACTTTTAATAAATATAAGCGATAATCATAATTGATTTAATAATTGTTATATTACAACAATTAAAATTTTAAAACTTTTAAGGTCGTAACTTTTTTTAAAAAAACTAAATTATCATTAAGGAGACAAGATGTAAGGTAAGCACTAAGCTAAATGGAAGGCCGCGGCGGGTGGCGCCCCCCTGGAACATGGTCTGGAATTTGGCCATGTTCGAGTGACATTATTCTTCACGAAATTCCAATGTGAAAACAAAATTGTGTAAAGACAGAGAATAAGATTTTTTTTTTATGCGAATGTTTTTTTTTTTTTTGTACGAAAAAGTTGCAAACTGGAAGATTTTCAATGTAGTGCTTAGTCGTACGTAGACTGAATATTGTGTTTTATAAGAGAATAAACAAATAACCATTCTTTATAAGAAAAAAAAAACTCCAAAATATAAGTCAAGTCTAGAAAACAAAGACAACTCTAACGAAGACAATTCGATATTATAGTTACTAGTATTTTCATTTATGCGAAAGACATTTACCCAAATATAGCCACATATACATCGGTTGCAATCAAATGTCCAAACAAATGTCAATAAAACTCCATACGTCTAGCGATAATTAATGTACTTGCAAAAGATGTATAAAATAATATTTAGATTTAAATAATTTAGCATTACGAAGCCCCTATTTGACCCATTGTTTAAAACTCATTTTTTCAAACGCATTTCACGGAGTCCATAATTTTTATCAACTTTTAACTACAAATTTAATAATTTTTTATCAAAATTTACTAAGCTATTATTTGATTACCATTCTTTCAAAAAAAAAATTTTTTCTCATACTCATTTTCAATCACACATTTCCACTATAAAATATTTTTCATGCAAACCCAATTTTTTTTCTACTTTTTAAACCACATGTTCTCCAAAAGATTATTACTCAAAAGTGACCGTTTTGTAATTTTTACGTAACTTTAGTGACCGTTTGTGAAATTAACCCATTTCGATATTAGAGTTACTAGTGTTTTGATTTATGCGCAAGACATTTACCCAAATATAGCCACATACACATCGGTTGCAGTTGTGGATCAAATGTCCAAACAAATGTCAATAAAAATCCATACGATCCACAAAAGGTTCTAGCGATAATTAATCTACTTGCAAAAGATGTATAAAATAATATTTAGATTTAAAACTCATTTTTTCAAACGCATTTCATGGAGTTCATAATTTTTATTAACTTTTTAACTACAAATTTAATCAATTTTTATCAAAATTTACTAAGCTATTGTTTGATAACCATTCTTTAAAAGTTTTTTTTTTGTTTTTTTCTCATACTCAATTTCAACCACACATTCCCACGATAAAATATTTTTTCATGCAAACCCAATTTTTTTCTACTTTTTAAACCACACGTTCTCCAAAAGATTATTACTCAAAAACTCATTCTTTTCAAAAAATAGCTGTCAAACATGGCCTAATTTTTTATTTTATTTTTAAATCCAAATCAAACGTGGACTTAGTATTCTTTGTTTATAACAATAATGTAATTTATAAGCTCATAAAAAAAAAAATCTTAACGAAATTTAAAATGAAAGGAAAATGTTGGTATCGCTGAATTCTCCTAAAAAACTTTTTTCTTTTTTTCAAGATTTTTCGGATATATGTCATAATTCTATATGTCAAGTGTAATGATCCCTCCTTATGGATGATGTAAGGAGGAATAAAGTGTAATTTTGATAAGAGTAGCAAAGTATCAATATAGAGATTATACCTTCCGGTTTAGGGGGATAAAGAGAATATACCTTCCGGTTTGGGGGAATAAAGCATGGAATTTGTATTGACCTGGTTTGTGTTGTCGTGTTGGTCCGGGCGAACCATCAAGCCTAACAGTTTTTGTTTATTTTAATTATTTTTGAGAAAATAAAGAAGAAAAACAGAAAAAAGTATGTATGAATTGACCCACTTCCAAACTCGATATATTAAATCTTGAGGAAAATGAGGGTATGACTAGTTCGAATTTAACAGACATGCAACCTCTTTTATAGGTGAAATTTAAGTTAAAATAATATTAGCGTCAAACTCAGTACTTATAATGTTTTAATTTGATCAGCAAACATCTTTTTTTTTTTTGACGACTTGAACAAAGAAAAAACGCCGATTTAACGGACCTTAGAAGTCACATCACCATTTTTCGTTATACAAGTCGACAATTTAAATGAAGATAAAAAAACAATTATGTTAAAATAAAGATAAAAGTTCAATAACTATTTTTGAAAAGAAATCAATAATTAAAGTAAAATAACAAAATAAAATGGATGACTAATTGTGCTTTCAACTCATACGAAAATGCACTAGAAAAGTGTCGGTCATTCTCTGGGCTCCAATAAAATTAGAAATGAAGAAAAAAAGTATTTTGAAATAGTGATTTTTTTTTGAAAAATTGGTGGTTAGAAAATAATAATTTTTTTAAAAAAAATTTACGCATAATATTATTTTATTAGAGAATGTGATTGAAAATAAATAAAGAGAAAAATTATTAATTAAAGGAAAATTTTTACATCATCTGATTACTAAAAAATAGATCAATATATAAAGATTTGAACTATTTTTCTTAATTAAATTGATATTTTATGATAGAACTCTAAGGTTCAATGTAATATCAGAGTACATTAACCTCACATTTACTAATTATCGAAATATTGATCAACATATAAAAAATTGTATTACTTTTCTTAATAATGTTGAGATTTTAAGATGAAATCACAAGTCTCAATAATTGTCACTGCCCATAAAGGGGAACCATATCAGCTCATGTTTGACAACCATATTTTTCTCACTCTTTTTTTTTACATATTCATTTTCAACAACATTCACACAATAAAATATTATGTACGTAAACTTAATTTTTTTCCTACTTTTTAACCACATATCACCCTAAAAATCACTATTTAAAACTTTTTTTTTTTTTTAAAGTATGATTATCAAACGGGGGCTCAATATCGAGAAATTATACCTTCTGATATTGGGGAATAAAAGTGTAGTAAATGTGTTTGGTAGTGATGGGAGTGTTGGACCATCAAAGATTGGGAATCTCTTGGTGATGATCAACTATTCAATCAACCACACAAGTGTCCTCAAATAACACAAATGTTTATCTCGTTTTGGAACCAAATTCTGGTCGACCTTCCATTCAATCGAGAGCCTGAATTAAATCGAATGAGTTTTCAAAGGTTGGATCAAACTGGCTGAAGTGTTAATTTTAAAATATCAGTTGGGGGAATAAAATCTAGAAAATTGGTTAGAATTGATGGTGCTATGGACCATCAAAGATTGTAAAATCTCTTCAATTGCTGTTGCTTTTAGCTTTGGAAGGTCAGACCTTCCAATTTTTATATTATCAAAAGTTTATGTTTAAAAATTTTATTTATAAGTTAAAGGTACATTTCAAAATGATTTTTTTTTTCCCTCAAAGATAGAAAACACGAGTTACTAATTCTGAATGAGAAATTACTTTTGGAAAAGTAAACTTGAAATTAATAAAACTGTACGCTATTCGAGCCTATTTAAAAATAAAAAAATTGTATAGACGCAACTTTATTTTTTAAAAGTTTGTAAACATGTTTTCGATGACGCATTCTCTTGCGCACTCAAAAGCGATTCAAAGAACTACTTTGAGTACGGTATTGTGTCCGCAATGTTGTTCTTATCAATTCGAAAAGTGTAGTGTAAAATTGACACATCTCCTATATAGATTGTGCCAATATTACGAATTAGAAAGAGAAATAATCAAAAGTAATATGCAGATCAAATTAATATTTTAAATCTATCTACAAATACTATCTATCTATGAAAGGGACAACACGAGACCATTTTATTAGTGGAATTGTTTTGAGTTTGGTCAATAACGGAGACCTTTTTTTACTCAACTTTGTATTAATTTATTGAAATTAAGTTGTTAAAGATTTAAAGTTTCAAAAGGAGTCGATTATATTAGTATCGAACGTGACTCAAAATTCCATTTTCAAAAGGTTTCACTTTCGAAAAGTGGTGGTTTCTATTAATGGTGAGTCGGTGACAACACAAAAGCCAATTTCAAACAAATATCAAGTGACTTGAAAATAAAATTGCTTCACCAATAACACAAACATGAACGCAAAACATTACTCGAACTCGAGTGAATACACTAAAAAATTTCTATCACAATTTTTATCGAGTCGTCAAAACAATGATTGATGGTTTGGTAGGATGCAACAAATATTGGGTCGTCCAAATATTTTCTAAATTATTGTCTATCATACTGTTTAATTTTATCAAATAGTGCTTAATCGAACGTATAATGTCGTACAAAAGCAAAAAGAGTCATCCTTTTTAGTCGGTATTGCTATCCAACTCACTTGCATCTACAATTCAATCCGACAAGGATAATAAAACCTTCGACTAGGATGCATAAGAAGTCTTGGTCACACTTGTTGTATACTCTTGAGGAAAATAAGAATAAAGAATGATTCGATCACTCCTCCGTATATAGGATTGAACTCTACTTCCCGATAGGAAACCTTGATCTTGGGCAACATATATGGGGAGATCTACAGTGGGGGCAGTGGGGTTACCTTCCCCCCACACTAAACTTTAAATCCAAAATTTTGCACAACATTTTTCAAGATTTTACACAAAATTTTCAAAAAATTCCTTAATAGTTTTCAATTTTGCCCCCCTCAACTCTAAAATTCTAGTTCTGTCCCTAGCAACATTAGTGAGGTTTCTTTCTGGAGAGCAGCAGGTGCTTTGGCCAAGTGGATGCTCTGCTCCAGCTCCTTTGCCGCCTCCTTCTGTTCCATGACCTTCCTTCGCGACATCCTGTTCAATTTTTCAACAATGATCAAGAAATGACCGAATGAAATTGTAAAAGAGATAAGTTGATAAATGAAGTAGAAAATCCAACTTTATCAATCTTCTTAATGGCCTTATGAGTGTTGGTGGTCGAATTTCTGTCATATCTCTCTGGCTTATTTCGCTTCCTCTCGTATTCTAATGTTGAATCCTTCATATTGCATGCACAGTACGAAAGTTTAAAGACGGAAAAAACTCGTAAAAATTGATTTTGAGAAAAGAAATTTTTCAAAAATAACACAAGCAATCACGATTTTTCCCGAGTCATACCGGAAACGCACATTTTGTTATATTTTAAATAAGTAGATAGTTGGAAAAACAATTATATGCACATAAGCTCATACATTCAGCATATTTGGGGTGGCTTAACTTAAATATAAGTAACAAATGTATGACTTATTACTAATTTGGACTCATATACACACAAAATAAACTAACATAAGCCACACATAAATGTATCTTATCTTTAGGATAAGTCATCCCAAACATGTTCGTCCGATTGAGTGAAGCAAAACAAAGAGATTTTTATGAATTCTTTTTCTGTTACTTTTAAATACGTAGTTTGGTCAACATTATTTTTCAAGTTAACTTACCTTTCTTCGAAACAAGTCAAGTTAATTTTTTTTTCTTTTCCTCATTTCAGTTTATACCCCTGTTTGATCCATATTATTTTTTTTATTCTCATTCTTCTACTCATTTTCAACCACACATTCTTCAATAAAATAATATTTTTTAACCACACATTCTCCATCAATCTATTATTTCAAGATACATTCTTCCAAAATAATGTATCGTAATTTTTTAACAAGTTCGACTATAAATTGCTTATTTTTCCCAGTCAAATTGCATTTAAATTTCCATGTGTTGCATTGTAGTTTCCTTGAATGGAAATCTAGCTAAAGCAGAATTAGTTTGTGACCCAATTGATTACTTCGTTAAGTGGGTTAAGGTGAAATTGTTAGCCTAAGATTATCAAGAAAAAAAATATTACAAATTAAATTAATTTGGAAGGCCATCTTACTTAATTTAATTTGTAGGTGTGGGTGCTCATCCAGATCAAGGTGTGACCGAACTTATTGATCTAGAAAAAGGTTTGACTTAACAAGAATTACAAAGGTGATGCTTGACGACATATCTTCACTTGATATGACACACATTGATATTGATATGACGAGGAATGCTAACACACGAATCATAACCGAAACTCTTAGATATCCAAGTTCAAAAAGAGATTATGATCTGTTTGGCCTACGAGCCCGACTCAAGTTGAATCTATTGAATTCTTATCATTGCGAGTTTGATTAATCCTCAGACATTATGAAGATATCCTAGAAATTCATTCTAGGCCAAAGTGGATCTAAAAGTTTTAGATACTTTTAGATTGGTTCTTCATCTTAAAGACCAACTACTCATCTTTTGACCCTTGTGGTGGATGATCTGAATTGATCCCGCCAAACTTGAACGTCAAGAAGATGATTGTCAAAATCGATCACCATTGGGTTTTGAAACTTCAAGATTTTCATTACTTTCCTTTCGTCTTAACTTTTTAACGTTCAATGTGAAGCAAAATTTAGGTAGTGGGCAAACGATTGATATTCTGACAAATTGCTCATCTCTCATTCATTATCCCCTTGGTGTATGCAATGCAACTTTAGTATTGTGAGTTTTGGAAATTAGAAAAGAATCCTTCTAAATCAATCCACTATTTGATGGACTGCACTTGACTGAAAAGAAAAAGAAAAAAGGTTAATAATTAAGGAAAAGAATAAGTGCATGTTTGGTTAGAAGCAAAATTTTTACAAGTTTTAAGTTAATTATTTTTTGTTGGTTGAAATCATAGATAGACGAGTACATATTTACTAAGGTTGCCCTATTTTGTTTGAAAGCCGAACGAACCACATTTATTAATGTATATTGTCCTATGCAACAATTATTGAAAATGGAATACAATTAATCCAAGACCTATCATCTCTTCTCACTATAGCAAGTGATGCAAGTTTATGGATCACTTTGTTCCCCACATAGCAAGGGAAGAAAGAAGTCATCAAGTCCCACAACCCACTTTTATAGGCATCATCCAATAAGGGCTTGTACTTCGAACCACCTCCAAAGCTTCGCATTTGGCCTCTACTATAGCTAGGGGTGGGCATGGGTTGGGCTCGGTCGATTTTTGTCTCAATCCAAACCCAATCCAACATGATCAGTTTGATCATAATTTAATCCAATCCAACCCGTGTAAATGTTGAAACTCAATCCAATCAAGTATCGGTTGGGTCGGGTTGGGTTGATTGGTTTGGGACAACTTGTCAACAAAAATTAAAATAGGTGGGTCGGGTTAAACAGATTTATAATTGGCTCATGATTTATATAATATTAGGTCTCTATAATTGCAATGACCAAAAAATCTGAATTATTTTGACACTTCATGCCCGAAAATGTTATATGAACAGATAGATATTAAATTATATGAAACCAAGAAATGTTTTTGACAATTAAAATATTTTTATGTTGAATGTGTATTTGCTTACACTATTTTTCGTAAAATGCATTATATTCAAGTCTTATAATATTATTTTAAGAGTTTCCATATCTTGTGCCATATTCAAAACTTCTCGTGTATCGCATTTGCGTATATAGAACCTAATCAAATAGTAATACATAATTTGCATATGATTTTCTCAAACTTTTTAACTATTGCACAAAATTTTCTCAACAAGTGTGAGGGCCTCAACAACCCATGAAGAAAAATATCCTTCGATACTCTAGGTACAAGCGGAGCAAGGGTGTGGTCGATCGGCTTGCAATATTTAATTCTTCTTTAAAATTATGTATACGTATATTTGGTCATTTCAATAAATAAATAAATAAATAAATCGGTCCTTTTTGTGAAAGTACTGGCTCCATCAGTCGGCACAAGCCTTCGCCACCAACACCACCCAATTGAGACAAATTGGGTTAAAACCTCGTAAAATTTGAGCTTAATCTTCTTTCTTCTCTTTAATGGACAAAATTGAGCTAATTTTTTTCTTTTATAAAATTAGCGTTAGAAATATTTAGCTCGTCTTGAAAGATCATGTCTAACTCGACTCCTTAAAATCTAATATCACTTTTCTTTTAAACTTAGCCAAATGTTTCTAATACCTGTAACTATGATGAAAAAGGAGAAGATTAGGAGTTAGGACCAAGAAAAGCGACCATTCACCGTCCGATAGCCCTTCTTTTTTCACCTAACATAAGAATGCGTGACTTGCGCCATAATTGCCCTCCTAAATAGATGGTTTTGAGGGGCCATTTACTCTTAATTAGCAATCTTCTTCTCAAAGAAGAATTGGCAGTTAGACACAATCAAAACCCTAAATTCTTGTTGTCTGCCTTTAGCTCAAATTAAGGGCTTTCTTTTAAGTTTTAACCACAATAATTAAATATTTAGTGCATATTTGATACATAATATCGAATAAGATTGTAACTTCTTTTTCTTATCTAAATATATCTAAAAATATTCAATCATGCCTTCCAAACATGTCATTATTGTAATTCTGATACAACTGAATAAAATTAAACTCTTGTTTGAGCCCTATTATTTGGCAAAGAATGCATTTTTAAATAGTAGATTTATGAAGAATGCGTTGTTAAAAAATAATAAAAAAATTGGATGTAATACTGTTTTATTGAAAAATGTATAGTCGAAAAAAAGAAGAAGAAAATGTATTTTGAAAATAGTAGAGATCAAACAAGGACTAAAAAATGTCGAAAAACATTTATTCGTCAACTTTTTCAGTATCATTGAATATGAATTACTTAATTAGTAGGTTTCATATGCTCTATTGCTTTGTTAGTAGGATATTAAGGTTAAACTTTCCCATTTTTATCAATCTTCAAGTAAAAGAAAAATAAGAAAAAAAAATTGAAATGTCACATCAAGAATACCAAACTTTGATGGTACAAATTTGCACAGATAAGCAACAAAATCTAGTGCAAGTACGTGTTTAAAAGCAATGTCAATTTCATTATAATTTGTGCCTAGTCTACACTTAAAGACTTTCCTTAAAAGTTAATATATGTACCAAATTAATATATCCACAAAACGGTTATTATTCATCTTCTTCCCTACTTATAACTAAGTTTTTCTCATTCTACCTCATCCTTGTTGAAACAAACACAATTAAAAAAATAAATATGTTCTCTTTACTATTTGAAATCCCTATTTGGTTCAGCTAAAAAATTAATTTCTAAAAAGCTTAATAAAAATGTATAATTGAGGCTCAAGTGTTTATATGCAATGACACTTGTCTCGTGAAGACTCGTTGTCACTAATTAGCGGATATTATTACTTTGTTCGTGATTCAACTTTTAGTGAGGATAGTTCGAGACTTGAGTATTTATAAGCAATAATGGTTGTACCATGAAGACCCGAGTCACTAATAGTTGATATTATTACTTTTTTTTCATGCAAGTTGAATGCCATAAAATTAAACAAAATCAAATAATAAAGACACAAAAAAATATGATTTTAATTTTAATTTTTAAAGAATATATGCAGAAGAATTATGGATCAAGTTTTCTATAAATACACACAAAACTTGTAGAGAAATAAAATAATCAAATTAGAGAAGAAAAAGAGAAAAATGCAAATCATAACTCAAATATATTTTACAAATTATAGATAATAAGAAAACAAGGCAATAAGGCACGTGTATCAAACACCAGCAACTCGCCATTCTCCCCACTCACCGAGTCGTACCCATCTCTCACTTCCATCAACGAGTCGGAACCGAGTTGACTCATAATCCGACCAGCTATAACTCGGCAGACTAACATGGCCCGCCGTCCCCTGCCACCACCGGCACTCTCATGAGCCTCACCACTCCCGGAAAATGTACATATCGTCGCCCCTTTGCTGCAGTGAAATGACCAAGCGCCACCACCTGAATCATACGCGCCGCCGTTGGTGGGCCCCAGGCAGAAGAACCTCATCACTTCATTCCCATCAGCGACGCAACGCGCGTGGTCATCAATGCCACCGCCCACGGCGGCGCCATTTCCAGAACTCGCCTTGGATTTCACCTTCTCTCTATACTCTTCAAACCGGGTCACAGTGCGGGCCAAATTTTGAACTTTAAAAATCGTTTCAATCTCACCGGCGAAATTCTTCGGCTTCCAGCTTGAATGAAAGATTATCTCCACCACATTACGTGAAGGATACCCCACCGGAAGTTCACTGAGGGCAGGAAAAAACGTATCCGTAACATGCGACGGCCGGGTGGGAATGGTGGCGCGCGTTCTGCTCGTGGGTTTATGTGAACCGGGTTCGGGTTTTCTTGAAACGGGTTTTTTGGATTTGTTTACTGTATCTTTAGTGGCGGAGTTTATGCAGCTTGCGGAGCTCGTTAACCGGTGGTAGTGGTGGCTGTGGATTTTAGAGTTGTGGCAGCGGAGGTGGTGGCTCTCAACAACGTCGTCTGATGCTTTTGACTTGCAATTCAATGACTTCATCCATCCAGTCGCCATTAGCGAACCCTTCAAGCTTTCAGGGTCCCTTCTCTCTCTCTCTCTCCCCCTCTCCAATTCCACTCTGTATACAGTATGTAAGTCTATACGTCAGTTTTTCTCTCTCTCTCTTTATATCTCTGTAGTTTCAACGAGGTGGAAAGGAATAGAATGGAGAGGACACGGAGCGATTTTTTTTTTTTTTTACGAAATGACGGAAAGGCCCTTATATTCTATTCTATTCTTAATTATTGTTTCTTTTCATAGATATATTAAAACTACGTCTTAGTATTTTATGGGATTGTTATATATATATGAACATTTTTTCATTCAAAATAGTTTCAATAAATATTTCGAATAACCCCTTATATGTTGAATCTTTGGTACTCAAAAAAGTGTAAAATGGTCAATCTATTTTATTGAAGTCATTTGAAATTTGTAGGCTAAAAAAGAACTAATAAAGTGATAAAGAGAACGAAGGGTGACAAGTAGGAATGACAAAGGGTGCGAGCAGCTCGTTGACTTGCACTCATGACTTGCCTTGCCTCTTAATCGGGTTGTGGACTGAGCCGAACCCAAAAATTCCCTTGTAAGTCATCGAGCTTTCGAGTCATGTGATTTGGTTTGCTAAGCAGGCTATGCTCGCAAGTCGATTAATGGCTAAAGTGGATGCTATTGTAGCTAATTAGTGGCAGACGTAATCAGATCATATTCAAGCAGAAGCTCAGTTGCCTGAATTTGAAATTCAAATTTTATTTACCTTTTTTAAGAATAGGCAACTACCATCAAATTAAATTCAAGCAGTCATATAAATGTCCGAATTTGAAATTCAAGGTTTTTTTTTTTTCAAAACTATAAATATAAGATGTTGATTTTTCAAAAAAATAATAATAAAAAATAGGGCGAGTAGCTTGGCAAGCCACACTCATAGGTGAGTGTCATTGGGGGCATATTAGCTGGAAAATTTTCAAGTGAGTTGGCTTGTGCTCGATTCATCCCAAAGAGAGCCGAGCCAAGCTCGCTTGGTTGATTGAGTCTAGTCAGCTCGGACTCAACTCAATGACATCCCTAATAACAAGTAACACAAGAAACGATGGTAGATACGGGTGGTTTGTGAGGCCATGGTGACGTGTGAACGTTGATATAAGGGTAAAATTGGCAATTTAGGGTTACTACATTAATTCTCAAGTTAGCGTTGAAAACAAACAGCTAAGTTGGGAATTAAGGATATAATTAAATGGTTATTAAATATTTAATTTGATGAGAATTATGATTCATTTTAATTGTAAGCAAAATCAAAACGGACAGGTGACCATTCAATCCAAGAATTTTTAAATTCTTTATTTTATCGGCTTCAACGTAAGAATTAATATTTCAAAAATTCCCATAAACATCTTATAATACAATTTACTGAAATGGTCACCCAAGTTACAGGTTTTGTATTTAATCACCCAAGTTGTGTTGCTAAAATTTTATATTATATTTAATCACCCAAGTTACGTTGACAAATGTATAAGTTGGACTGTGAATTCTGTAGGCTAGAATGCAAATTCCGTAGCTCTCAAGAAAATTATAGATGGAATTGTAAAAAAGCAAAAAAATAAATAAATAAATAAATAAAATAAAATAGCTAGACAATATTGAAATAAATTAAACTTTAGCAATGAACATGAAACAAGATTGTAAGTTGAGTGACCACAAATGAAATTTCTACCTACACCCTTCAAAAGCGGCATATTTTTAATTAATACACGTGATTATATTTTCCAGTCGTTGATATTGATGTTTAATTCCATGCCAGCATTGCTTATCTTGCAGTTTGATTGATATATATCACTAAACCTATTCTCATTTCTCATGAGTATCATCAAAGATGTTGCATGCGCTCCACAAAATATAATAAATTGAGCTTTATTTTTAATAAATCAATTTATGTAATATAATCGTGTTAAAATTGGTGGGTCGTATTATTGCATAGGCCAAGATTATCCGTCCAGTAAAAATTATGGATCGACCCAACCTAGTTCAGTTTAGATCAATTCAAGGGTTAATCCATTATTATAAATCAGTTGTAAACAGATAAAGAAAAAAAAAAGAAGAAATTTCGGATATAACATTTTCCATCAAACTCGAGAGTATTCAATAGAAATAAATTAAATTTTATAGACCATTCAAAATAATCTTTACCAATTTGAGTGCCAAAAACACCATGGGGGACTATGGCTCCTCCCAGAGGTATACTCTACAGAAGGCAATCTCGCACTGTATTGAACGATGAAATTTGACATCACTAATATTCGTGCAATTTTATAAATAAATAAAAAATGCAAATACACGCATTTAGTCAGAGAACTCAAATCCATAAATAATGCTCTCTAAATGTAGGGTTGGTGGATATTTATTCAAGGCCAATTGTATTGAAAGCTTGTTCTTTATAACTAACTTCAATGCTGTCTACCAAGGGAGGTGTGCTGAAAAAAAAATACATATATATATAAACTTCAAATGTTTAAATTTCATAGTAAAGGTCATCGCAGACGGTTTCTATCGAAATAGGGAGTTAAATATAATGAAAGAAATAATTGATTTTTCCTATTCAAACAAGGCAAATAAATATAGAGATTGTAAAAAAGGAAGAAAAATAAAAAACAACGTCTCCATCTACTCTAGGCTCTTTCTCCGAAGAAGTTCGAGGACCGTAGCTGTAATTTTCTTCATTTTTCTAATCCTCGTACTTCCCAAAAAAATATTTGAAATTGTGGTGTCAAATATATATATATTTTTTTACTAACTTCCTATAGGATCCATATTTATGAAAAGGTAAGAATAATCAAAGAGAGAATCTTTTTATGGGAGTTTGAAATCAAAGTGGGAATAGAAGAACAAAAAGAGAATAGAACCTGGCCAAAAGAGCTTCTCGAAAACACTGAAATTTAAACCTATTCTCCAAGTGACACTTTTTTTTTTTTTAATGTTATCTAGGAGTATGAGACCACTGACACAAAACTAAGGTACCAAACTGTTAAAAAAAATATGGCGTTTTCTTTGGGAGAATGGTCCATAGTTTCACTTCAACTTCAAGCCGGACCACATTGAGAATTTCAATAAAACAATTATCAATATTTGTAGTAATTAACTTCAAATAACCATGCATTAATGAGAAATTGAGATGGAGGACGACTAGTAGAGGATTCAAAACGAAAGTGACTCGGATAATGGACGTATATATTGATGGACTAGTCGTGGAAGATTTTAGAATTTGTGCAAATAAAAAATCGACCGAGTGTATGATGATCAAAATTATATAGAACTTGCCATATTAAATATAGTGATTAATTGAATTTAAGTAACTTTCTTGATATTAAGAATATTTTTTAATATATTATTTTTATCTGTGCATATTATGATAAGAACAATTTAGGTGGTCAAAAAAATGGTGAATTTGGGATTAGAGCCTCTTTACAGCCTTTGGCCTCACGCCTGAGAATCTATTGGGACAGCTCCTTGAACTGTGTTATCTGAGTTGGGGACAATTCCGTCCTTTACCTATTATTTCAATGTAAGTGTTACCTAAAATTACACTATGGATCCATTTGATTGAAACCAAGGCCATGAAAATGTCACATTCAGGGAATTCATTTTTTACTTTAATTGTTTGATACGAAAGTAGAAATAGAGTTCGAATTTCAAGGTACAATCACTTTAACTTTATTTTCCAACTTATATGAAATTGTTTTGCCTTTCCACATTTGTCAATCAAACGGACCCTAAAGTCAAAGTTTCTTTTTGCAAATTCATGTTTGCTTTGGCCATGCATTCACAGGTGCACAATAAAACCTAGGTTACAACTTCCCATAATTTCATTCTCTCGTTCAAACGTGTAAATATTAGTTAAATGTGGGGAAGACAAAATTATTTCAATCAAACATTTTATGAAATAAACAACTTTTATCAATTTTTTTAACTGCAGGGTTACAGTTCTGATGAACGGAGTGAGCAGGAGAGAAGAAGGTTCTCATACAGACATCATCACTCTTTTATCATATCATATTATAATATCAAGAATCCTTAAATTGATCGAGTTGATATTTAGTCTAGTCGAGCGTTCAGTACCGTATTAATGCTCACTATGTGCAGCCAATATAATGTCTATGATTAAATGCAATGGCCGAATTTGGATAGAAGAATTGAGAAATAAATAGACGAGTCATCAATGGAGGTCTCCCAAGCCTTGATGTTCGAATTGACTAAACAACTCCTCCTCTAGTGGTGTGAAAACATAAGCATTTATTTCATATGTTTTTATCCACCCCTATAGTACTGTATATTTGTTTCCTTCCCCTAGGTTTTTTTAAACTGGACGATATTATTATAAATGTCCCTTGGCAGCATCAAGGAAAATGTTAAATAATCATAATCTTTTTGACCCCATTTTGTATATACAAAGCTTGGTAATTGCTCAACCACGTCGTTCAAAAATTTAACCGGTTATAATATAAGTTTATTTGTGTAGAATGAGTGAGAGGTAGTGACTACTATAAGACGCACTACAACAAATAACCGATTTCGCAACAAAAAAAATATTGTCGCAAAAATTGAAATTTTGTTGCAAAAGTAATTTAGCAACGACAATATGTTTGTTATATGTATTGTCGCGCTATATGAGTCACGTATTGTATTCTGCAACGACTTTCGACCATTCATCGCATTAACAAAATCGCGACACTATTTGTTTGACACAAAAAATACGAAATGGCAACACAATATTTGTAGCCATAATGTCGCCGCTATGTATATATGTCGCGAAAAATTTAAAGGGCGACAAGTC
>CAIGRB010068967.1:30320-41058 GCA_903798255.1 Fraxinus quadrangulata
TGTGTGTGTATATATATATATATATATATATAGTATTTCAGAGGAAACAATTCAAACAATATTTTGAGAAATAGGTTGTTTTTAAGGCTATTTGTCGAGAATAATATTATTTATTATAATTATCGGTGATGTGGAAATTTATGTTAAATAATGAGATTGAATAGTTCAATTTATACGAAAGATGGGGAGGGGGGGAGAGAGAAATGTGATTGATAATGAGTTATCACATCATCGATGATTTATAACGATGATAATCATTTGTCTAACTTTTCCAGTGAGAAATCTCCAAAATGCCGTAAATTAGATTGACATTTATGGGTCCAATTTTTGTTTAATATATACTGGCACCTTACTGATCATGTTATTTGGATAGGTAGGTCCAATTAGAATGTAGTTTCGGGCCCTAATAGGATATGAAAATTCATGGCCCAAAACTCTCTCTGTCTTAATTTTAGGTAAATTTGAAAAGGTAACTTACAAAATTACTTTTAAAATTAGAGATTTTTGAAAAATTATATGAAAAATATTTTGGAAGTAAAAATACCGTGTAAAATTAAGTTTCACATTTTTCATTTAAAATGTCACTTTTTATAAATAATAATTAAAAAAAAACGAAGTGACACAATGTCACTTTTTAATTAAAAAGAGGAAAATTACAGCAGTGGTCCCTAACCATTTCATTTTTTGCAGATTTTATATTAACATTCATTTTGTGCTAGTGAAGGTCCATAATCTTTCATAAATATACAGTTGGAGTTCAAATGGATGAAAGACATCAATTTAACTATTAGTTGACCAAAAAAGTCAAAAAATTGATTAATTTATTTTTTTAAAAAAATTAATAAACTAAAGTCAAATAAATATTTTTTTAAAAAAAACTAATAAAAAGCACTCAGGGAAGACGGAATAGAGGAAGAAAAAAACTCAGCCATTTAGGAATTTTTAAAAAAAAGTCTAGATACAAAGCGAAGAGTTTTCCGAGTTTCGAGTTTAGGCGAACTTTTTAGTACACTGGTATTAACAAACTAAGGAGATAGAGTTTGTTGTTTGTTGGGAATTTGCGGGTCCTAAACTTCTGATATTAGATTAGGGTAAATATTAGTAAAACTACAAATATCATTATTATAAAGTTGGGGTAATTTTCAACCCCCCTCCCCCCCCCCACAAAAAAAAAGTTGTAATTACATCAAACCAGAATTTTTAAAATTCAATTTCAAAAATTAGATATTAATTCAAATATTACAATTATTAATACCACCAAAATTCATCTCAAACCCTAATTACTCCCGCATCTCTCTCTCTCTCTCTCTCTCTCATCCCCCTTTCTTTATCACTACATGTCATTTCTCTATCTCTTTCTCACGCATCACTCTCTCTCTATCTACCCATTTATGCTATGCCAATCTGCTTCTCTTGCACTAGTATTGTGTGACCGTCGAGTACGCGCAGCAACACCGCTGTCGTAGTTGTGCCTTACTTATCTCCTCTCACGAAAGCGCCACAACTGTCGTCGCTACTGTGAAGCACCACCACCATCGTTGCAATAGTTGCGAAAACACCACCACCACTGTGCTCAAAACGCCACCATCGAGTGGTGTCGTTCTGAAGCAACAGCGTCGATGTTAAGACTATGTGCAACCCATCACTCCGTAGCACCGCATCTTAATCTGTGCAACAACGCGGTGCCTCACTTATCTCTTCTCACAAAAACGCCACCAATGCCGCCATCGCTGTGAAGCGCCACCACCATTGTCGCGTTAGTTGCGAAAACACCACCACCACTGCGCTCAAGACGCCACCATCGAGCGGTGTCGTTCTGAAGTAACAACGTTGATGTGAAGATGTTGTGCAACCCATCACTCAGTAGCACCGCATCTTAATCTGCGAAACGACGGGGCTATGTTGACCGGCAATGTCAAACCAATATTGTGGGTTGTGATTTGTAGTTTGTGGTGAGCGCCGTTGAAGTTTGTAGTTTGTGGTTTTCGGCGATGAGCGTCGCTGATGTGGTTTTTCGGCTAGTTGCAACATTCGCGCGGTGCACTATTCGGATAATATCGTGTAGGTTGTGTTGGTGCAGGTGGATCTATTGTGGTGGTTTTTTGGGGGTGTGTTTGAGCATCCGGGTGTTTTTGTTGGGGTGATGGTGATGCAATCTAGCCATTGGTGAGGTGGTGTGACGGTGGATATAATGCTGTTGACGACGTTGGTGGTGTATCTGGCGGTTGCGGTGATTTTTGTTGGATTTAGTGGTGGTGGATCTAGCGATGACAATGATAGTTTTGTAGTTGAAAATGGTGGTCGAGAGGTGGTGATGGTTTTAGCGACGACGATGACGATAGTGCTGTTGAAGGGAGTGGTGAGGTAGTAGTTACAAGTATTGGTTGGGGTCACAAATTATTTGATTGATTGGACCATTAAATTTGTTAATTTGTAACCAATAAAAAATATGTGACCAATGAAAAAGATAAATTGTGACTTAAAAATAATATGACCTAAAAAATTGTAAATTGTTAATATGTAACCGATAATTTGAAAATTTGTGACTGTCTCATAAGTTGTGACTTATAATACTTGTGATTTGTAATCGATAAATAAATTGTGATGTATAATTTTTTATTTGTGACCGATGAATAAATTGCGATCGATAATATTTTTGAATTGTGACCATTAGATAATTTGTTACATATAAAATTTGTGATTCATGACCAATGAATAATATATAACTTATTAATTTAATAGATTTGTGACGTAAAATAATTTGTGACATATAAAAATTGTGATTTGTGACAAATTAATAATGTGTGACTAATTATATGAAATTTGTGACCAAACTATATGGAATTGTGACCTTAATATATTTAATTAATAAAATATATATTTTATTAATTAATTTATAAATAAAATTTTAAAAAGTTTGAAATTTGAAATTTTAAACATTGATCTCTTAAATTTAAAATTGGTGAAACTTAACCTCTTAGTTATGTAATCTTCCCATAAAAAAGGGGGAAATTACATAATTCCAGGTATTTCAATTTCAGTGTGCAAAAATCAGGTGAGAAGATTTTTTAATCAAAATTCAGGTATTGAATTAAAAATTACATATTATACTCACTCTACCGAATCTCAAACCCTAAATCATTTTTCTTCTACCTCTCCTTCTCTCCTTGTCTCTCTCTATCCTCTCCATTTTCTTCTACCCTTAGATTGTTGTCGCCATTAAGGAGCTCCCGTCTCCGGAGGGTCGAGCAGTGGCGTCGTCGCTGTTGTGCCCGCCCTCACAGCCGACGATGTAAGCGCCGATAGCGGCATTACCCTCGCCGCTGCTAGAGTTCTATAGGAGCACCCGTCGTCGGAGACACCTCCAAACGTCGCTATGAGGCCCTTTGATGTGAGAGAATCGCAACGACATTGTTGCTACTGTGCTTCGCCCTCACAGCCGGCGATATGAGCGTCGGCAACGGCATCGCCCTCGCCGCTGCTACAGTTAGGTAGGGGCTCTATGGTAACCTACTTCTTTTGTGGTGGTGACGGCGGTGTATAGTGGGTGCTGTGAGGTGGTGTGGGTGTTGTTTTGGCGGTGTTTCGATGGTGTTGCTGGTGGTGGTGACTGGTGGTCTGTGGGTGCGTTTCAGTCTCTTCCTCCGTAGATGGCGACTTACTGGTGATCTGTGGTAGAGTTAATTGTGGGGTTTCATCAGCCATTTTTTGAGGTCGAGAGAGAAAATTTGGAGAGGGATCTGAGGTGTTTTGTGTGGTGGCAGTCGACGTTGGTGCAGGTGGAGGATCTGATGATTTTGGTTTTGTGACTAAAAATATAATCTGTGACCTTAAAATTCGGTAATCTGTGACTAAAAATATAATCTTTGATCAACCATTTTGTTATCTGTGACCTAAAAATTATATAATCTGAGGCCGTGAAAAAATCTATAACCAACTAATTTGGAAATCTGTGACTGTGTGACCTATAAATTTTGATCTGTGACCAACGAATTAATTGTGACTTACAAAATTTTGAACTGACCGTAAAATAATTTGTGACGTACAAAAATTATTATTTGTGATGAAAACTAATACGTGACTATCTAAATTGTAAATCTGTGACCATATTGTATAAATTACCGAAATCGGAGCAGTCGTCGGAATAAAGCTGCAGCGGAACGGTCATCGGAATAGTCGTAAGAATAATTGTCGGAATCGGAGCAATCGACGGAACATCGCCAGAATAGACGTCAAAAAGATTGCAGGAGAAGAGTGGTGGCCGGAATAGTCCCGGTAGGGGTGGTGGAAGTTAGATGAGTAAATTATATTATATAATAATTAAAAATTTAATAAATTTNAATACTTGAGTTTTGCATTTTGAAACTTGACACCTGAAAATTGAATTGTGTCAAAGTTAACCTGACTTTTGAATTTTTCCCTAAAAAAAAGTAGGTGATGGGCCTAATTGTCACTTCCTTATCATACACGTCTCAACAGCCCAAACCAGACTCGCTCAACTTTTCTCCTAATGGATTTCAGTTTGTTTCCGCCAATTTATTGAAGGCCCAAAACAACACTAAAGATTTATAAGCTTTTCCCAATTCTTTAATACCTTTTTTATTTATGGAGCACCCCAATGTCCTTTTATGGAGTTGTTTGATGAATAAAAATTGGAGAGTTTCTCAATTATTTCAATTATTCAGTATTTATAGAGAATCAACGAATATTTACTAATTAAATCCTCGACATTCAATTGAATCAAAGAGAAATTAAAGTGTCAATCATATTTTGTGCTATTCCGTCGAAAAAAAAAATTGATGAAATGTATTGTTGAAAAGTTGTGGGTTTCATAAAATATGTGGTTAAAATTAATTGTTCAATTTGATTTAGATTTAAATCTTGATTTTACCACCAAACAGTCGCCAAGTGTCAACTGTCCAAACTGAGAACAACTTAAATTTTCACTTAATGGGTTTCAAAAATTGATTTTGGTCATTAATATTTATAAGTTAATTAATGAAACTCGTGTACTCAATAAAATAATTATTTGACAATTAACGCCGGTTTCTGGGTTTAGCAAAAATTGGTCACATTAACTTGTTTGTTTGGAAGAAATTATAATGAAAATGAGAAAAATAAGTATATAGTAATTGTGAACGAGTAGTTAAAACCATTTTATCAAATGCATTGCGAATAAGAACTTAGATAATAATTTTTTACTTGAGAAACATCTATTTGCTTTTGTGATCGTTAGGTAGGAACACAACACATCAAAGAAAAGTGCCCTTCTCCTTCCTTTAAAAAAAAAAAAAAAAAATTGAAATGACATGCGGGGTTTGTACGTTGTGGTCCCTATGGGATCAAAACTCGGTGTGCCCTCTCGGTGTTTGATTAAATGACTAGTCTAAAAATCTTCCTTCTTCTCTCTATGTATGCCCAGCAATGAAAACACAGACAAAATTATTGTTTGTCTAATTCTAATGTTTGGTATTAAGCGAAATGAAAGATGCATGCACATGATATTCTAAGAGGTTTTGTGTGTTTCCTCTGCATTTCACGTTCAGTTTGCAGGAAATCATAGGTGGTCCTGTCGTTATACAGTTAATGATAAATTTTTTGATAAGCTAGAAAGCACTCGGTTTGTGGGGTTTCAGCTTAAATCAAGGACATTTAGCAGTTACATTTGTGGCCTTTTCTTAACCTAGTTGGTCAATGTCTTTATATATGTCTGGTCCCCATGCAAACTGTTGAATGAATTGCTAGCTTTGTATAATTTGATTAACCCTAGCTATAGAAACTGCTGGCAATTTCAGTCATTTTTTAATTACAGTATGAGTCACTCCTTGAAGCATGGTGGAGCAAATCCAACTAGAAAAACTCACTGTGTTTAGAGATAATCATACTCAAATTAACGACTTCCAACGTGTCAAGGTGACACTTTAGACGCCGCCTGGATTATAAAGCAATACTTTGGTTTTTTGGAGCCTTGAATACGTGCGACAAATCTCCTTTTTTTGACTTAGAGAGGTTGTAAATGCCCGCATAAATTGAAGGCAGAGATAGATACAGTAAAGCTTAGTACTCTTCAGATACCCTTTTGATTCCGTCCAGAGGGCGAGGCTCCTAGCAATGGGAGGAAATGGGAGTGGTTAAGCGGTATCCTTTCACTTTTGATTTGGTATGGATAAAAGATATTTTCTTTTCCGTTGATAAGTGTATTTTCTATACTTATTCGAGGGCTTAAATTATAACATTTTAATGTTCTTTTGACAAAATATGGCCTTTTATGTTATATTGTGTTTAATAGGTAAAACTCAACGATTGCATGAAGAATTGAAAGAAAGAACGGAAAATTGGGGAAAAAATGTGAAAATTGGCTAAATTGTAAGAGATCAAAGTTCAAGTACTAAAGTGCAAATATTTAAAAGTTGTATCGGACTTCAAGATAAAGATTCGAGATGTGCTAGGGATCAATTGCATGAGAAATAAAGTCAAAATGGTGAAATATAGTTAAATTATTATTATACATCAATTTTCAGATGAAAAAGTTGTGCTCTGAATTTTCATTCTCAGATTGAAACCCATTTTTGGTATAGCAAATGTTCGAATTGAAAAAATGATACTTCTAGAAAAATTGTAACCCTTTAAATTAGTTTTCCAACACACTTTGAATCATCTCAATCGCATATCGGGAGAGAAAATTATGACAAAAATATTTAAGGTTGTTTGGCTGCAGATACCACGCGAGGCACGCTCCTCAACCACCTCTTAATTTTTATGTAATTTTCATATGGCAATGTTAGGCTATATATTTTTATGTATTGGATGGATGACAAAATTTATTGATTTAGTTTTTAAATCAAGACTTGTCGTTTTTAGTTAATTTTCGTGTTTATGATTTCATATGCATTATTTATGTTTGTTTTAATGTTTGCGCAATATTGGGGCATATAAGTTGCTTATTTGTATTGTTGAAAAATTCATAATAGATAGAACACTGCATATTTAACACACGAACAATAGATATTATGAATAATATTTATAACGTCTGCGATCACGTGAGATATTCCCATGATTAAATGTATGTTTTTCATATGAATTCGAATTGAGAATAAGATCGAATCGTCTTAAATATATGTTTGATATACTTTGAAAAAAAAAATTGAATATTATCGGATTATTGTTCGTCACGAACACGTTACTCATATTAATTAATATAAGTCGAGAATTAGAACTAGATATCAATAGGTAGATTCAGAAATTCAATATATTCATCACATATTTGATAAAAGAACTTTTATTCCTTTCATAGTTTAATTTAGTATTTAAAAGAATCATCTCTTTTGTGTTACAACACTTATCGAATTTGGTAATAACTAGTATATCATAATTAGACATTATTTCTCGTGAGACGATGCTTTCAATTCCTTGCATTATTACTTATCAACGATCTCGTACTCTTACGAAATTTTGTCGAACATCCGTCCTAAGGAATGGAGTAAGGGATACCCGCTCCTCTTTCCTTGAGAAGGGGTTCTTTTATAAAGAGTGTGAATTCGGAAATCTTTTGTCTTTCGAAAGAAAGTATTGCCAAGGTGTAGAGCACGGAAAGTGGTGAATGATGAGGGTGGGGTTTTGGTTGGATGCTTAAGAAAAGAAGCTAGGGTTTAATGGGAAGTAGATGGCACTTTCGATAGACGTGCCCCGATTTTGAGGGATGCCTCTCTATCTTCATCATATCCTGGGATGTGAAAGATCCTTTGCTAGCGAGGTAGTTGAGATTGATGTTTTGTATTGGTTGGCAGCCATCCTAATGACACAGAGAACTCAAATTTAAGATATTTGATTGAATAATAATATATAGGTGGCCATTCTCACATTGTCCAGTTAACTTAAAATTTATTTTTATGCATTTTTAAACATTGAATAATGTGACAATATTTCACTTTTGTCACATTGATCGAAGATAATAAAAAATCTAAATGAATAGTATTATCGTATTTGATTAAATTTAGTTGGGTCATAATTCACATATTTTCCACACACTGTCTCTGTTTTGCCCTCGTTTTCAAAAATTCATTTTTTTAAACTCATCTTAAACTACACATTTCATGGTTCTTCAATTTTTATCAATTCTTTATTCATCATTTTAATCGAAATTTATTAAAAAATCGATTTTTAAGCTGGAAAGGTGGGGGCAATTTGTCTAGCAATGTAGCACAACTTTTTTGACTTGTAAATCTTGAAAATGTGTGCATTGGAGTGTGGAGTGATACAGTGGAATCATTATGTTTAGTTTTCAGTGTATCATATACTTCAGGTCTAAGAGAGTGCAGGTGCTTTTAGAGAGAGAAAAGCTTAACAACCATGCTACGTAGAGTGGTTCACATCAAGATTTACATTTTTTTATATACTTACATTTATATCATTGATTTGACCATAATCATCACATAACTATTCAAATTTCTTCAAGTTAAGGTAGGTGTCAAGGAAGAATGCATAACTAGCATTATTCAAAACTTAAATACACGTCATTATAAATTCCATAATTGCATTGGAGATGTATGAGTTAATTGTTTCAATAATTATTAAACTTAGATTGATGTATTTGATTGCTCATTACACATTAATATGTAGAGTTTTAACCACTAAACTCTTCAAAGTGTCGGACATTACCCACTGTAATCACTTTCGTTTCTTGTCTCTAACGAAATAGTTGATTTGACAGATGAATTTCACAGTTAGCGCCTATCGTTGTTAGATGTCCAATCATAGAAGATTGATAGTCCACATAAGAAAGCCGTTTTTGATTGCTCACTATAAATTTGGCAAACGTCTTTAATTACTTACTAGTTTAAGTTGGAGTTTTGTCCACTAAACTTCTCAAAGTAACGTCGAGATGGTATGAAAACATGAGTTTTGTTTATTTTCTATGTTTAATATTGTGTTTTTATGTGTGTAGAATGTTTTTTCTGTTAGAATTTGGGTTCCATCTTAAAAGGTTAACCTTATTAAGAGGAGTAGCACGAACCCTTATAAATTGATCTATATTTTCATCTTTATTCAATATGAAATTTTATTCTACAACATGCTCCCACAAGATGGTGGTTCTTTTGAGCAAATCAATTTTGAAATCCATGTTCTGATTTTTTGAGTCTTAATAAGATCGAATTGTTCATTGGAATTTAATGAACTGTAATACCATGTTAAGCCCTTGTTCAGTGGAGATTAAAATTAGATTTTTAGTAGATTTTAATAAAAGTTTATGGAACGTGTGGTTGAAAAGTTGTGAGACCAATAAAATATGTGATTAATATTAATTATTTGACTTTGACTTAAATTAAAATTTAATACCAAACATAGGTTAATACTTGTGCTTTTATCTTAAAAGGTCAACTTTGTTAGAAGGATTAGGTCAAATCCTTATAAATTGGTCTATATTTTTATTTTTACTAGATATTAGATTTTGTTCCTTAAAACTTTCCAGGTCGACCATTTTACTGATGGAATTATTACGTGTTATATAGTTGTCATGTTGAATGGTAGAAGTTGAAAATTTAGGTGTTTTTGGAATTAAGAGTTTAATATGTTTGAATGTATTTGCTTGGTGATGTACTTGTTTATATTTTTGAATTTCATATAAAAATGGCGTAAAATTTCAAATATTATGCCTGGACGAAATTACCTTAAATGAAATCAAATCAAAATATAGTTACCCAATTAAACAAAATTTAAGTAAAACTATCATTAGGGAATGGTGATCGAGTTTGATTTGATTGTGTCCTGTATTATATTCAATCGGCGAAATAATTAAATAAAATGTTCAGTCTAAAAGTAACTTTTTAAACACATAATAGCACAAATTTAAACATAGAAAATAAATATAACTCATGTTTTCATATAATCTCAGCTTCACTTTTGAGAAGTTTAGTGGAAAAACTCTTATCAACTTAAATTATAATGAGCAATAAAAGCCACCTTACTTACGTGGACTAACCATTTTTCATAATTGAGCATCTAACCGTGATGGGGTGCCAACTGTGTCAAATATCCTTGTTAATTTGGTCTAACTATTCATTCAGTACTTATTTGGTTAACGTAAAGAACATAAGAAGTTAATTTTTTTTTTTTTTTTTCCGTCGCCCCCAATAACTGATGACGAGAATTTTGAAACATAATAAATAGTGCATTTTTCCAAAAATAATATTAATTGACAAAATCTTATTTAACGTCATCATATCCATCTATTTTAAAACACTATTTTCTACATCACATATTAAAATTTTGATAACACATAATTTACCAACTATCGTTGTTAATTGACAACCAATGTTGTATACTAGATTCATTCTTCAATTGTAGTAGTGGTCAAACATTTTGTGGCTTATGATTATGACCTTACTTTGGTACTGCTGAACTCTCAGTCTTTGACCAAGGCTATTGGCAAACTTTGAACGGAGAGATTTGGACATGTTCTTTTCACATTGGGTGTAGGGCTAGCTGCCCTTAATTGTTTTGGTCAGAAGATAACTGTGATAATTAATAATTCACTAGTTTTCAGTTTCAGATTACATTACTGCCACAAATATATTTACAGAAAGGGATGAAGAAAACAAATGGCAGTCACTCTCTTGTAGAAGTCTATGCTGTTCGGTTCAGAAGGGCACCTGTACGGATTCGGACGTGACATGAACATGATGCACGTAATTTTTGAAAAGAAAAAATAGAAGGGAAGTGCTTGGTGTACATTATGGAC
>CAIGRB010068967.1:41301-52113 GCA_903798255.1 Fraxinus quadrangulata
AAAAAAAAAAAAAAAAGAGAGAGAGAATTACAGGAAAGTCGATAGACTTGTTTGTAATATATGAAAGTTCAAATTTATCAAGAATTTAGTCTCAACGTGCGAAATTACATAATTAAAAATAACAAATCACTTTTTATTATTTCTAGGTGATTATTCAATCAAGTTTAATCAAAGCCACATTCTATAATTAAAACAGTAAAGAATATTGAAGATGATCACGGAAAAATTTCAATTGGGTAAAAATTTTGTGCGCTTAGCCGATCAATAATCTACTATAAATCGAAACAAACTTACAGTATGATACAGACTCATCTTCCCCGTATAACTTCTGACATCAATTCTTGCAGTCTCCCTTGATCTTACTGGAAGTTCACTCCTTCAAAACAAATCCCAACTCCTGATTTATATCGTAACCCTCCTGGATTGCATTGTGTGCTCAGACACCAGATTTCGATGCCTAGTACATCACCTTAGTCCTCCTGAATTTGTGCTTCTGCAATAGTTTTTGATTTCTAGTATCAATTTATCTCCGATGAATTGTGTGTTTAATGTTTGATCAAAAGATCTTGTGCGTTTTGATCCATGGTTTAATATGAAACAATATGACTTGATCAATAAAATAAGATTTGGAAGAATGTATGGATCAAGTAATATGTAGTTATTGAATCTTGAAATAAATGAATGTTTTGAATTATCAAAAAATTGATTTCTATAGAATAAATCTGATTCAACACACTTTTAGACGTTCCATAGGGACTGTATTTATAATGGGTAATATTTTTGGATGAAAAATAACTCAAAATCAGCTTGAAAATCAAATGTTATTGTTCCTCGAATAACCAAGTCGATCGAGCACCAAGCGAGTGACATCTAAGCATTCGTCAGTACTTTCATTATAACTTTCTCTCTCGATATCCGATTAAGGTGATTCAAAATGCGATGAAAAACCAATTCAAATGGATACAATTCTTCTACTAATAGCATTGTCCAAATTCCAATATCAACTTTGTGAAAAATGCGTTGCAACTTGTAACTCAGAATTGGAGCATGATTTGCACAACACTTCTACAATTCTTTGATTTCTAATTGCATTCCAATGATCATATGTGATCTTTTTGGACACCTTGGACTCCTTCAAGACCTATACTACCATTCCAACTATTTTGCTAGAAATATGACTCAATAACTCTTATTTTAACTTTGATTACAACTTGAGAAGCTCCTAATACAATTCAATTATGACATGATTTTGACTAAAATTATTGTCAATTACAATTTTAAAAATTTTCAATTATAATTTGGACTTAAGAATCTCTCCATTTGCCATTTTATGACAAAATAATATTTATTTCAAAATCAACAAGTCCAAAACTATCCAAAAATAAAATTCCTAAAAAAATTCAATACTTTGTCAACATGTTTTCTGAAACACATGAAAATCACAATACCACATGAAATGTAAGAGGAAATTATCAAAACTAAAATCATATAACTAAATTAAATAAAACACATATAACACCGAAACATGCAATATCATGTAAATTATAAACTTAGAAGTAAACCATAGAATTTTATATAAATAATAAAATTCCTGCAAATGTATCAAATGACTCTTTCCAAGTCATCTATCAATCAAAAATTTTAAGGTTCTCCCCCTAACTCATATAAACAACTCCCTGAAATAAATACGCATATCTTTTCCTTTTTGTCACGAATAACAAAGGAAAGACAAATAATAATTATGTCAAACACCTAGACGAATGAGTAAAAAAAATAGGCACATGTATAATAATAATATAAAAATTATACAAAAACATGTGATATGAGAATAAAAAATTTCAATCTTAGAACCGACTGTTTTTTGAATTTTTCATAGATTTTCAACTTTATCGTCATGAATAGTTATTTGTTTACTTATACATGCATAGCCTATAAACAAGTAATTTTTTTTCACATAACATATCTTAAACTTAGATGGAGTAAATTGTACAACTTATTCAAGTGTGAGAAATGACATTAAACTCATGTGAGGAAGTCTCAAAATTTTAAATCAATGATAAATGACGTGCAAAGAATCACTGGTGATTGAATATATTCTTCAAAGTATGAAATCAAACTCAATGTTATTAGAACCTTTATAAATTGAAGAGCTCATAATTAATTGTATAATTTTTTTATTTCTCATCCTATCTATGAGCACATATATATGTATATCTTTTTTTAGTTTTCAAATTTTACGTGCAAATTCTTCTTTATTAAATTTTTTACATGATCCATGTAACGAGTTTTAGACCGATAACTCCAAAGTCAAATAACTTTTAGGGCAACGGCTATTAAGATACACTGAAGGCTTAATCACTCAAGTCTTATAGGCTATGAAGAAAAGTATAAAATTGCCTCACAACATTTTATATAATTAAAAAAAATTCTTTGAAACTCAATAGTAATCCTTCTTTTAAATGAAATATATAAGAGTTTAGATCAACTAGTTTAAAGGTCATTTCATATTTAAAGTCAATTCACTACACAGATAACCTCCATCCCAAATCTCAAATACGATGTCAAAATTCACTCACAAGAATCTAATGTATGCAATACATAGGATACATGTAATAACACATACCAAGCACTTCAAACAAGTTATAAACAAATTAATGAAAATTTAATTTACCAATTATGAACATAACTAGTACTTGATAGCAAAATAACATGCACAAAAAAGAAAATCTTTTTTTTTTTTTTCATTTTCATCATTTTTTATAATAAAGAATAAAGCAAAATGAAACTCCTAATATACAATGAAAATAAGTGCATGCATGAATATATAAAAATCATAAATAATGCAGAGGCATGGACCAAAGTACATACTCATTGAGATACACCATCCCTCTTACCATTAAGAGTATCGTGATTATATTCATAATCTCTCATATCACTCTTTTTAACCCAGACTTTTCTAGAAGCAGAATTAATTCTAGTCAATCGTGTCATCAACTCGATAAAGTGACTAACCCAATTCCTAAGGAAGTTAACCCGACTAGATATATTTTAACTTTTATTTCTAATCAAAAGTTTGTGACACTTAGGTCTTTTGTGTCCAAACTCATCACAATTGTGACACGTATGAGCAAATTTAAGAATACCCATAGGTTTCATGTTTTGAATCTTAGGTGGAGAAAATCTATGACGTACATATGATTTCGGTCATTGAATACCTACATTCTTGGTCTTGTTCCTATTCAAGAGCTCGCGACACCTAGATCTTATTTGTCATACTTTACCACAATGGTGACACGTGAGGATAAATATAGGAGTGACTCTAGGTCTCAAGTTTTGAGCCTTAGGCTTCCAGACAGGTACAAACTTATTTTTTGAAGAAGAAGAAGTCTGAGATTTTTTTTTTTAATTAAAGCCTACACCTCTTCTATTCCCAATTGTTTTATTCAAACATATCACGTTATCAATCTTTTTGGATCCACTAGAGAAGGATTGAAGTTGGGCATTCGATTTTTCAAGATAAAAAATAAGAGATTTAACCATAATTTCAAATTACTCTTTCTCAATCCTTAATTCATTCAATCCACTAATCGACTCCTTAAGTTTGACCTCTAAACTCACACACACACACACACACACACACTCTCTCTCTCTCTCTCTCTCTCTCTCTCTCTCAAGTTCATGCAATTTCTTAAAGATAGAACTATTTACTTTTTTTCAATTTAAGGCATCTCCTCAAACAACTCGTCAAATGCCTCATAGATATCCCTACTATTCTCATATCCTACATCAAAATGTAATTGACTTGTCTAGAAAAAAAAAAAATTTAGGCCAGTGATCGTTATTAGGCTCTGATACCACTTGAAAGTTCAAATTTATCGAATATTTTGACCCAACGAGGCTCTGATACCACTTGAAAGTCACTTTTTAATTATTTTTAGGTGATTAGTCAATAAAGTTCAATTACGCTATTATTAGAATATCACAATCAATAATTAAAGTAGTAAAGAACACAAAAGACGATCATGGAGAAATTCGAATTGAGTAAAAACTCCAGACACTTTGTCAGTCAATAATCTATTATAAATTGAAGCAAACTTACAGTACGGTCCCGATTGTCTACCTCATAGAACTTCTTACCTTAATTCCTGCAGTATCCTTTGATCCTACCGAATGTGCACTCCTTCAAAAAAAATCACAACTCTTGTTTTATACCTTAACCCTCCTGGATTGCATGCTCTTGACTTCAAATCTTAAATCATGGTACCTCACATTAGTCCTCCCTGAATTTGTACTTCCGTAACAGCTCCCGATCCCTGGTATCGATTTATCTCCAGTGGATTTGGTGGTTTAGTGTTTAATCAAAAGATCTCGTATATTTTGATCTATGATTTAATATGAAACAATATGACATGATTAGCAAAATATGATTTGGTGGAAGAATTTGTGGATCAAGTAATATGTGGTGGTTTAATCTTGGAATCAATGAATGTTTTGGACCATCAAAGAATTGATCTCTATGGAATAAATATGATTCAACACACTTTTGGACGTCCCATATGATTTATATTTATAATGGGCAGTGTTTGGAATGAAAAGTAACTCAAAATCAGTTTGAAAGTCGAATGTTACTGTTCATCGGATAACCAAGTTGCTCGAGCGCAAGCCAGCGACACATAAGCTACAGCTAAGTAGTCGTCATTATTTTCATTATAACTGTCTCTCTCGATATTCAATTGAGATGATTCAAAATGAGTTGGAAAAATAACTTAAAGGGCTATAATTCTTCAAGATATAACCTTGTCCAAATCTGATGCGAACCATCGTAACAATAGTAGCTACAAAACCCACAAAAGATTGATTCAATCCAAGAAAATCAAGAAATTAACGTTTAAACTTGATTCAAAAATATTGAATCAAGGAACCAACACAATCGTTGACAATATGTTGACCCCATGATTACAAGACTTAAGATTCTTACTCGATTTGTTTGAACGTCACAAGAAATATTTTTGATAAGTTTACAATTAATTTAATGAAGAATGAAAAGAAAGCAATATGCCTTGTACTAAAATCTCTCAAATTGTGTGTTTTACAATGAATAGAATGAGTCATATTTATAGAAAATCCATAAAACCTAACTAGAAAACGGAATTAAGTCTCAAAAGATATAAAAAAATATACCATACAAGAGTTTTTTTAACTGAAATAAAAGATTACGAGAAATTTGGAAAATTCGCGACCTAATTTGAACTATACGGCCGCATAGGCTAATGGCATGTGGTCGCATAGTTGTATCAACTTTCAACTTCATTTCGGTAAGGGGCTATGCAGTCGCATAGTTGTTCAGAACAACTTCCTCGTTTGTTACTTGAACCACGTTGATCCATCTGCTTTCTTCTTCTAAACTCAACATGAAACTAATAGTTTATTTGACCCGCTTCGCTCGCGACCTAGTCATAGTCCATTCCTCAACGATTAATGGATTCTTACCTGAACTTGCCCTCGTATCCTGGATCTAATCAAAATACAAATATTTTCTATGTGAAAAATGCGTTGAAACTTGTTACTAAGAATTTGGAGCATGCATTGCGAAACGGTTTTACACTTCTTTGACTTCTAATTGCATTTAATGATCATATGTGATCTTCTTGGACACATTGGACTCTTCAATACCTATACTACCAATCCAACTATTTTGTTATAAGTAGAGGACTCTTCAATACCTATACTACCAATCCAACTATTTTGCTATAAGTAGAACTCCATAACTCCTATTTTGATTTTGATTACAACTTGATAAACCTCTAATACAATTCAATTAGGACATGATTTTGACTAACAAAATTGTCAATTACAAATTTACAAATTGCCAATTATAATTTGAACTTAACAATATTGAGAACCAAAATTATATATTTATAGGGAAGAATTAGAGATACAATGGAAACAAAAAATAGGGCTGTAGGGATATAATGTCATTCATTGATAATTATATTATTTACAATACTTCCCATTGAATGCACATTACAAAATATATTTCTTGTTAAAATTTTGTCACGAAAATCTAGTGGGACAAAACTTGATCAAAGGAAAAAAGAGTATAACTGATCCCCTAATTTCAATTCTTGTATCAATTCGCCATTGTCTTGTACGTTAATATCTTCAATATTGTAATTTTTGATGAAGATGTCTCATATTGTCTTGCATAGTTTTCAAATAATATCATCTTTATACGAAATATTTATCAACACTTGATAACTGTAGTAATATGATGATTCGAAAAATAGTTCTTATTGATCTTTTAGAGAGTCTCATATATATCAAAATATTATTTTGAGGGTAAATATCTTGTGTGTCATGGACATTCAGTACACAAATAATATGTTTCATTAAAACCTTATTAAGAGAAACTATGTGGAAAAATATTGATTAAGGAAAAATAATATATTATTCATTTGAGTATGCTACAAAAGTTATATTATTAAAAATTTTGTCAGAAAAATCCAATGGAATAAAATCTTGGTCGAGGGAAAAGGAGTACAACTCGTATTTATTCCATCTCACGATAATATCACTTGAATTATGCTTCAAGTATATTAAATCATTTACGAATAACATTAATAGTTATGCCATACGAGTTGAATATAACGTATTTAAAATTTCATGCATCATCAAGATAACGTGATATGAACTTGTAATTTCATCCATTACGATCTTTGTGAAATTCACAATATTGAGAATCGTGCATATCATATTATGTCTTTATTTCTCATTTTCTTTTCGTAAAAGTATACACCTTTAAATTTTAGAAACTTCAGGTTTCTCTAATAAATCCAATTTAAAATTGTGTCCCTTTTATTTGGCCATTACTTCGATCGATATATTTCGAGGTGTTTATTTTGATTCATCGCTATATGATACAGTTCATTGTGTGTAAACGTATTGTCGACATATTTAACTTTATCAATTCTATTATTTTCTATAATGACATTATTTATTGAGACATCTCAATTTTCAACACATCATATACTTGAACCTCTTATGAGGATTTATAATTTGTCTGTCTAAATACTCATTAAAAGTATATGCCTCCTTAATTGGACCTCTTTACTAATTGCTCCATTTTCATTTGGAGATTTTTATGTTAGAATCGAATATCATCACGCTTTAAGTGTGTTATAAAATTATCAGATATAATATAAACTAATTGTCCTCCGGTACGTTAATTCGAGTTGGAGCATTTAAAGCTAGTGTGAGATATTGTTCACCTCATTGGTCAGTAAATGTATCTAAATGAATTATCTTTCGAACTTCTAGTTCAAATTGTATTTTGCGAGAATTTAGATAATGTTGCATTTGTACATTATTTTTAATTTTTTAATTCCTCCCTTTAATGCTGAGAAAATTATAATATTCCAAGAGTAATAACAAACTATTATTTAAAAATATTAACTCTTCAGGAATATGTTATATATAAATAATGTTAATATTTTGTAAAGTTGTGTTTCTTCGAGAGCAACACCGTAATACATTATTAATTTAAAGGTAAAAAGATTCGACAATAATAATAATATATACATTAAATGAACATAAAAAAAATTTAATGTGAAGAAGATTACATTTAAAAGGCATGACTCGTATATTAAAACAATTGTTGAAAAGAAATAATCATAGCCATGCGATGAAAAAAAAGGAAAAAAGGCATATTGTATGCATTCAAAATAGACAAATTAATAGTCTAATTATAAGTTCTAAATTATGAAACAGGGACAAAAAGATGAGTTACGATATTAGTAGAAACTTGCCAACACACTGTCCAATAAGCCCCTTAATTTAGGGTGTGTTTGTCATCCTTTAAAAATTAAATTGTTTACTACAGTATCTTTTCTTCACCATATATTTACACAATAAAATATTTTACACAAATCAATAAAATTTCTTTAAATTTTAACCAGACATTTTCTAAAAAATACTATTTAAAACTCTATTTTTTTTCCATAATAGGAGACAAACAAGGGCTTAACTTGAAATCGCAAGCTATGTGGAGCAACACGTTAAAAATGAAATCACATTCTGGTTGGCAACAATATTCAAAAAAAAATAAAAAACGTGGAAACCAAATAACAAGCCCGTTGGATTAATTTAAAAGAACAGAACATAACCACGTTTGAATTTAAATCCACAATGACAACACCTTCAAGTTTCAACTGAAACAATTCATGGATACCAAGAACATCGACATGAAATTCGGTTAGAATTATATTTTCAAAAGGAATAATATAATATTATTTTAAATATTGTTATATGTGAATTTTGTGCTTGTCAGGAGCAATAAAATAATACAAATATCATATTCATTTTCAAGCAATTTTACAACATTCTTTTGAAATATTGATTTAGATTGTTTCTTTTCAAGAATAATAATACAATATTCTTCTGGAATATTGAATGAAAAAAAATTACTTTCAAATAAATGTTTATCTATAATAAATTGGTATAATCAAATCAATATAACCACATCGAATAATTATACCTCTGTAATATACAATTTAAAGTTACGAAAATACTAACATTTTCTTTAAAAAGTTTATTTATAAACTCAATTGGCTGGAACTTCTTGTATTTCTTTAATTGAAAGAAAAAAAAAATTCCACCTCAACTGGCTAAAGATTTTAAAGAAGAAAGAGAAATATATTTTGCTAACTCAATTGGTTAGAACTGCGTGCTAATAATGTTTTATAAATTAGATAGAATACATAAGTTAATAGACTTGTGTGCGATATATTGAAAACCAAAGCCTCGCATTTATATGGAAGAATTAGAGGCATAATGCTAATAAAAACTAGGGCTGCAGGGATATAATTATCATTTACTAATAATTATATTATTTAAAACATATTTAAATTCTTTAAATTGTACATTTACGTTATAAACCTAAAATAAGTTCAACATGAAGTTAAATGAACTTTTGTCAATTAAGAACATTTTTATTTTACTTACGAGTATCTTACTCATAAGATAAATAAGTAGCACCCAAACATGCTCATACCACAATTCACTCATTATTAATTTATTAAGATTTGAAGTTTCATCATAAAATGTCAAACTTATTAAGAGAGTAGTCAAAACTTTTATAAGTTGGTCTATATTTTCATTTTTATTTGATATGAAATTTTATCCCTTAGCATTAGTGACTCGTTTGAATAGATCAATCTTAAACTTTAAGTACACATTTTTTAGTCTTAATCGGGTTGAATTGCTTGTTGAATTTTAATGGACGCTGATACAATATTAAAATTTGAACTTCTATTTTAAAATATCAATCTTATTAAAATGAGCAACCCATACTCTTATAAATATATTTATATTTTTATCTTTATTCGATATATGATTTTACTTCTTAACATAATCAAAATAATACAAACTTATACAAGCCAAATAATGGTAACGCTTGCTAGGAACCTTCCCGTATATATTTGGACAAGCATTTGCTGCTTAATGAATAAATCTGACTAGATATCTTTGAAGAGACGATTCGATAATGCTTTTTCAGTTAGTCAATTTCATTAGCACTTCCAAATCACAAGGAAAAGAAACAAAGCAGTCCTTCCCCCTTACTTTAAAAATTATAATAATTAGTGGGTGCACATAAATGTGTCCCATCCTTTAGCATAGTTAACATAGACGTGCGAAGCCGTCCAACTTATGCTAGCCATTTGTAATGCTAAGGTCTACAAGCATGATCAATAATTAGTAGCTTCCTTTCCCCTAACTCGGGTTCGTTTTGTTTTTTTCCCCTTGGTTCGATTACTCGCACTTATTGCGGGTCATGTTGTTTAGTCGACACGAATCTGCTTTTTGACTTTCTTGTTTTCTTTTCACTCTACTCTTAAGTTACTATTTCAACTGGCAAGTTTGAAAATGGTGTCTAAACATCAATTGATGGCACATGTTATGTTGGAGAAATATTATGGGCATTTGAAATGACAGGGAACAAAGATAAAATGCTTGAGCAATAGAAAAACATTAGGAGTAGGGACATGTTTGTTAGTGTCCCATTTATGTTGTTATCCCACTGGAACTACTGAAGTTGGGAGGGGCGGAGGTAGCACCCGTCGAGTCCTTGCGAGCGCTCGTGTTGGTCTCGCCGAATATTTTTTCCTTACTTTGAACGGTTGTTTGACGGTCGCTCGAGTGGCTATTTAGCAACCATCCTTACTCATCTGAATTCGTCCTTGCTCACCTGGATTCATCAGTGGAAGTTGGTGATAAAATATGCCACGAAAATTAAATTTTACTGCTGAGTACTTGTGAAGCTTGAAATTGGTAGTTGTCAGTTTTACTATTAAGGCAAGACAATGGTTGTTTTCCTTTTATAATCTAATCATAAGCATTGTCTTGTTTTTCTTGTACAGTAAGATGTATGATAAGTATCATACTATATGTACCGAATCTTTTACCTTCTACTCACAATGGGGATGAGAACCACTTTATCGGAATTTTTAAATACATGCGAGCCCCGCACATTATGTGAGAGGGAGTAATTCATTATGTACAAACCATTATATACAAATGGATTAACTCGTATGATAATAGGTCGCGTTATTAGGCTTCATTACGTTCCCAAGTCGAGACACAAAAAGTGGTTTCAACCTTAACTTTCTCCTTGGGTTAATTATATTGGAGGTCACTAACTTTCATCCTAGTTGTAATCAAATCATTAAACTTCAATTTGAAGCAATTAAGTCACTAAACTTTAATTTAAAAGCAATCTGGCCACTCCGTGTGGTTATCTTGCCTCCCGGAGTTCAA
>CAIGRB010068976.1:0-13622 GCA_903798255.1 Fraxinus quadrangulata
TAAAAAGTCCAACAACTTTGTTCTCAAGGTCAACACCAGTGGCGTGACTTGGGTTTTTTTAATTTTTGGTTGGAGTGGGGCAGGGGGACTATGGCAATTGAAAAAAAAAATTAAAGATTTATATTTTATTTCGAATCCTTGCGAAGAAAACATAAAACTAATTGATACATATAAATACAAAAATAAAGCAGAAAAATACATAAAATTTCATTCCCTATACGTAAATTTTTTTTTTTTTAAAAAAATGAATATGGCACTGGGATGGAACCTCCGAAGGAAAACACGATTATGGTCAAGTAAACTAATTTCTTTTTTTTTTTTTTTTGAAAAACTCGCTTTCATAATTTTGTAGCCGTATTCTTTGAACATTTCACACTAATTTCTATAGTCACGCTTTTGACAAGATTTTTGCGTTAATTTTTTTTTTTTTTTTCGCTTCTACTATTAAAAATGAAGCATACGTTTATCTTTAAGATTATGTTAAGTGTTAGGGATAGTACTTTGCCAACTTTATGCCTTGAAAACTTAGCATTTTGGTGGAATTATATGTAAAAGGGACGAGTTATGCAAAACAAACAAAATGTTGAGACTTAAAAAGGGTTGCTTATAAAGGTTCGGAACAAATTGCTAGTTTTGCTAAAATCTAAGGACAAATTATGAAAAAGTTTCATACAAAGGTTTGGAACAAATTATTTGCTTGTAAAAGATCATAAAGTCTAGGTGACATTAATTTACGGGTTGAATTTAATACAAAGAATTATAGTTGATTTAATATGACATATGATGTGTTGACACCTATACTGGTGTTCAACCCCACTATGCTAGATAATATTATTCAAATTTTTTATACACTTAAACAAGGATCTCTATTTTGATTCTTTGTTCCTGTTTGATCCACATTATTTCAAAATTCATTTTCAACCACACATTTTTCAATAAAATAATATTTTTCATCACATCCAAAACTTTTTCTTATTTTTAATCACATATTTTTCATCACATCACTATTTAAAATACATTATTCCCTCAATAATATCTATCAAACACCCCATTTATTTTATTTTTTCCAATGAACATTTATTAATTTTTCATCATCTCTTATTTAACATAATTTTTTTTTATATGTTAATGATCAATCAATTCAAATGTAATTTGAATAATTTATAGTGCAGTATTAAAATTTGTAACTTCATAAATGAAATCATTGTCAATTAAGAATAAAGAGTGAGTTTAGCTCTTTAAATTTAAAGAGTCGAGCCCACTCTTTATTTTTAAAAATTTAAACAACGAATTTTTTGAAACCTTTTTTTAAGTATTGACTCTCTAAAATAAAGTGTATTTTTGTGTTTAAAGAGTAACTTAAAATTAATGCTCAGCTCCCATCATGAGAGGAATCAATAATGTCCAGCAACCCATTATTTTTAGGGGTTTGATGAAATTTTTTATAAAAGTTTTAACAGATTTTGATAAGAGTTGATAAAATATGTAATTGAAAATGTGATAAAAGTTATGGATCTTATGAAATGTGGGGTTAAAATTGAAGTTTGACCAGTTGAGAAGTTGACAAAATTTTAGCAAATTTTTATCAAACTATCATCTATTTAGTAAAAATTAAGGCCGAGCTTGTGAACTTTTCTATTAATATGATTTTGAGTCTCTAACTTTTAAAAGTGAATTTCTGAATCTTCAATTTATTTATAAGTAAATCTATGTCCTCACTTGACGGAAACCTTCAACTCTTATCAGAAAATTAATTAAAATTATTATTACTTACCAAGTAGTAAATACAAATGAAACATAGTAGAGTATTATTAATATCTTCTAACTAGATTGACACTTGCTAATTAACTATACACTAAAATTGAAGTACATCAACCCAACTAGATTACAGTTTTCTTTTACTTTGTTCAGAGAGAAAAATACGGTTGTAAATAATAATGGTAATAATCGATGGCGCGTAAATTTCCTTAATTTGGTGGTCGTCGAATATTTTCTTATAGAACATTTTTCATAAAACTCTATCTACTTCGAAAAAATTTCTACTTTTCGTTGATAACTTTCCATTGATAATTATCTTGACTAGGAATGATGAAATTACCCCTCTGAGCAACTTTGTAGCGTGTGAACACAACATGTAGTCTGAGCGGAACTCAATACTTAACCAACCTATGATTAGTTTAATTAATCAACTTATTATCAATAAATTATGTGTTAGGTTCTCATTAATGGAGATCTTGGAACGTACAAGCCCCGCCCTATCTTGTCTTGCCTTGCCTCCACCGGGTTAGTAAACAAGACACGGATGGGAACTTACCCTCCTCCTGAATTCCCGGAACCCTCCCTTATTATATTATTTTTTATGTTTTTTTTTTTGAAATTTAAATCATATTTGAGAAAAAAATAAATAAATAATTAAACCGAACAGTAAATTGAAAATTTTAAAACCCTTGCCTTGAATCCCAAATAAGAGAGGGCGGGAAGTGGCTAAGACTCAATGACGAATGGTGATATTCGCTCGAGTACCTAAAAGTTACGTTTCTAAGCAATGTGCCATCTCTTTTGAGCAAAGTATCTCAGATTCACAAACCTCATGGCATACTAATGATCCTTAATTCTCGACATATTATGCTCAGAATGTTACAATTTTTGTTCCCTATGCCCAACAAACTGAAGACACACCAAAAACACCTCATAACTTGCTGTTCCATCACGAAAAGCTACTATAAATACACCCTCACACTTAGTTTTGTTCAACTTATCTCTTAATCTAAGAAAATATAAACGCAACGAAAAGCCACGATGAAGCAAAATATGTTGACAACCTCGACCCTTTTCGCAATTCTCTTTTTGATAAGCATCACATCCCGTCTCGGCTCTGCCACCATACCTTCCGAGCCCTTGACGGAGAAAGAAAAACACAAGATCGTCGCCAGTGATGCAATCACTCTATGCCTTCACGAAGTGGGTGATATAGGCAAATACATCAACGCGATTCCTAAGCTTAAAAGCATCCAACTTACACAGAATCGGAATCTTCTTCCGTGCGTCCAAGGTCTGAATTTCGACTTATCCGAGGTTCAATCCGCACTCAACAATTTGAAGCATTTGAAAGAGCGTTACATGCTTTCTTATGAGCATTCCTTGAAGCATATGACCTCTCACGCTATTAGCTTGTGGAAGACGTGCAGTTCTTCGCTTAAAAACGAGGATAAGGTTGTCGTTTCGTTGCTGACTAGAAAACTTGATGATCTTTCTTACCTTATTAACAATGTTGTTTATCATATTTCTGAATTCCTAGGAGACTCAGAAACTCCAGGAAGCCCTTGAGATTTCTCAGTCTGCATGTTGGATTTTAAAATTTCATGTTTAAAGTCGAGGGTTTTACATGGAGTGCATGTAAAAGTGGATGCGAATAATGTAATAAGAGACAGAGATACACAATAAAATTGTAGTTCATGCAAACCTTGAAAGTATTGTCTAGTTAATGTGTCTCTATGATTAATAAATAGAATGTTTCTTTTGTAGAATTTCATGTTTGAGATTGCACATTCCTAGTATTGATGAGTTTTTAAAGCTAATAGCTACATAAATCCTATGTTCGTTACCTTAATTATTTTATTCTTACCATGGGGCTCGTGCGACAGTTTTTGATAAAATAATTTAGCAGATTTTGATAAAAAAATGGATCAAATGTGTATTTTATGTCACAACTATCTAAGCCCTTGTTTGGTTAAGATTAAAATCGGGATTTTAGTAGATTTTGATAAAATATGATGAAATGAATTTAAAGAAAAATAAATTTAAAAAATGAGGACCAAATAAGGCTAAAATCCCCTAACCAAAGGAATGGAATCATGTCTAGAAAAGTGCTGCTAACGTCAATTGATTCTATTTATAGCTATTATTATCAATATCTCAAGTTACATTTGAAATATTGGGCCAGAAGAGCAAAGTCTTCAAGTCCAATTACATTTTGAGGCCCATAATCAACAGGCTGAGGCCTATGTAGAATGGCGAATTTTTCCAGATACAAACGTTTTTTTTTTTTTTTTTCCCTTTTAATTATTTATTTTCGAAAATTCTTTTTTAGTTATTCTGTAAAATTATTTCCAAACTAATTTTTTTGGAGTTTCTCATATATTATTATTCTTTTGAGTAACTCATATTTAGATCCTCCCAACAATATTAGGTTTCTAATATGTTATAAGTACAAATCGATACATGCAGTTGCTAAGGGACATGGGCGGGATGGCAACGCCCCCACAAAATGTTAGAATTTTCAGAAATTTTAATCTTTTACATAGTACCTGTATATTTTGTCCTTTCAATATATATAATGGAACTTGTATTTTTAAAGACTAGGAGTCTAGAGCAAGAAAATAATCCTTTGTCGGGGATACACACCCGTGGTAGCAACTTCCCAAATCATTCATCTTTCATTCAATATCTTGCTGTAGAAGGCAATTGGTCTATCTTCTCGGCTAAGCACTACTCCAATTATTAAAGAAAAAATAGAGTGAAAATGAAAGCCATGACAAATCAAGAGGAGAAAAGCTGAAAAGAAAGCTGGATAGCCATGCCACGAATTCGTGAATTTGTTCATTGGCAAAGTAAAATTTCAAAAACTTACTTTACATGATTACTAGGTCCCTTGGGACTTGCCATGCAACTTTTTAAATTTTTTCCTTCTCTACGTGAAAATCCTAACTCCGTAACTAATTATTACCGAACGTCACCTATTATCTCTTCCTCATGTTTCCATCTAACTTCCACGATTCTATCGTCATCTAATATCCTAACCTACGGGGCCCTAAGCCCCTAACCATTATTTTGAGGAGAAAGAAATTAAAAAAAAAAAAAAAGGATTCTCAAGTCTATTCAAAGTCCACCCAATAATATTCTTCCTGCCCATCTGTTTCACACGCAAACTCTTTGCTTAAATCCCAATATAACCACTTACGTGTGTGGATATATAAAATGTTTTCAATAGTGAACTTTCAATACAGTTTCAAGGTGTTTAGTGAATTCAATGAGGCCAATAGTCTTGTCCATTACGATAGTATTTTATAGATGTACTCAAATCTTTTGCTCGGTTTTCCTCTTCGTCTTCGTTCTTTAATCTCTCTTTATTCCTACTCTGAGCCTTACCAATCCTATTTTTGTCTTTGTACTTTCGTCATGCTTCTTTTGTCTTCCTCTCGAGTATTCATATACGCATGCTACGTGACACTCCCAATACAATTTTTATGATATATTTCGAGAATAAGATGACCATGACCATCTCATAGTCATTTTAAAACAAAGCTTCAATATATAAAAATGACGTAGTACCTAACTCTTCGAATTAATTTATTTCAAAATGAGTGACTAATGTTTGTACGCTGCCGACACTCCAATTATATGGTAAGATTAGTTAAATTGATTAAACAATCTCATTAGCAACAAACTTTTATTAAAAAACTGCCTTTCATTTTGCTAAAAATCACATTTTTAGTATATTATGATAAAATTTGATGAAATATATCGTTGAAAAGTTGATAAAATTTGTGGGTTCTATAAAATATGTAGTTAAAATTGAATGTTAATGTCGATTTAGATTTGTATGAATTTTTAAAACTAAACCAACCAAGGGTTTAATTAATATTTGTTCTCTTTCTAGCAAGTAGCAACTGTTTTAAAATCAGATGATGACCTCTCAATCCTCAGTCATATTTATGTGACACATTGGTCCCAAACACTTAATTCTCATGGCAACTGGTCCGTATAAACGGATAAAAAGTCTAACGGAGCATTATGTATTGCGTGTTCAATCAATCTTGGTTGAAAAAATCTCAATGGAAACAAAAAATGAGTAAATAATATCGCAAAGAAAATAAATACTAATATATAAAAAAAATTACAGCTAAAATTAAAAGAGAAAAAAAAGGAAGTGGATGGCCGAATGCTCGAACCACAGGGGTCGGCCCGAGCCTCAGGGTTTTTTCTGGGTCGAGCTCGAGCCGTCCGAGTCGACAAGCCATGTTGCGATCCCTAGATAACATTGAACCCTGTTAGACATTTTTTATTTTAATTTATTTCTCATATTCATTTCAACCATATATTTATATAATAAAATATTCTACACGTAAATTCAAAATTTTTCTTACTTTTTAATAATACATTCTTCAAAAAAATACTATTCAAAATAATGTTTTTTAAATTTTAAGGATGTCAAATAGGGGCTACAAAAATGTTCAAAATTAAGAACAATATGAGTAAGTGCATATATAAAAATTATAATTCTTGTATGTAATTAAGAAACAAATCCAAGTTGAAGACTCTCAAATCTGAAAGGGAACATGAGCTTGAAAAACAACTTACATTTATTTCCCATGGAACTTCCAAATGATATTGTAAGATTTCAATTAGTGATGACGTTTTAATAATTACGTCAGTAGCCAAAACGTATGATTGCAACGTAATATTAGGAGAAATTGACAACTTTTTTCAATTTTTAATTTTGACTTTAGTTAAGTTTTGTAAAGTTTGTCACAAAACGTGTAAAGAAAAGTAAAGAGAGAGAGAGAGAGAGAAAAGAAAACTGCAAACCTAACCAATTATAATCCAACATACTTCCATTGACTAAATGATCAAGTCATTGTAATTCTATTTCTTTTCTATCATTCATTTTTAGTGTTAAATAATTAGTTTTGAATTGTGTATACAAGAAGATGGAATTAATCAATTTTATAAATTAAAATTTGATGCATAACTACCAATATTCATTAATAAATGCGATATAAGTATCCTATGAACCAAAAACTTTCTAAACTCAAAAACTTTTTTTTCTATTTTTTGAATTCTTATTGACTTAATCATCGAAGTTGACTCCACATAACCACCAAGTACTTCTCTCACTTAAAGAGTTATTATTCTATACATCGTTAGTATTTATTTCAATAAAAATAAATTAAAAGAGAAGGTAGAGACGTGTAGTAGATTATTTGATATCATTCTACCTTCGTATTGGAGAAATTTCTCTTCCACCAACTTTCGTGGTTACCATATGAAAAGCATGAAGTACAACACCACAATAACAGACTTGGGCAAAGGTGATATCAATGCAGAAAGTCCACAAGAATAAACAAAAGATACAAACAAAATCAAGACTAATCCAAGCCACCAAAATGTCAAAATATCTCAAATTTTCAGTGGAAAAGAAATAGTGTTCGGGAATTATTTCATTCAATATAAGTATGGATCACGTGATTTTTGAAGAACGTGTTGATGTCGTATAACCAATGATTTAATCAAGTGATCTCACTAGAGATGTAGCACAAACATATTTTCACAAAGCAGTAAATGCAAATAAATTATCTTTAAATCTTAATTCTTGAAAACACAATTTCATTAACTTTGCATTTGATTGACACATGAAAGTGGGCAATTCATCTCAATTTACATCTGAAATACCGAAGTTCGACCCAACTAATATTTAGAGGGGAGTAGACATGTGAATAATACGGAATTTAAATTTACCAATTATTATAAGCAACAAGTCACAAATAATAATTAATCTAGATGAATTCGCTTACAAGTCAATCCTATGTTGAATTGTCAAAGTTTATAATTTGCATAAAGTAAATAACACCAATAATTGATCACGGAGCAAAATCATTCGCAAATGATCAATAAATTCTGGGCTAAATCCATTATAGACAAATTAACTTACAGTACGGTCTAGACTCGACTAACTCCTTGTACTCTTCGACCTACTTCCTATAATCACCAATGCCCTTTGTGACTGTGTGCTCATGCACCAGCTCCCAACCTTCTAGAAGTGTCTATCTCCTATGGATCACCAAGAACTCATTTTTGTCCTACTGGAACTCCAGTTTCCTTCCTCGATATTCAAAACTCTAACGATTATACGGAAGTGGGTGGTTTGGTGTTTTGCGAATTTTGATTTATATTTTTCAATGTGTGGTTGATTGATCTCAACGTTAGGAATTGATGTAGGATCTCCAAAATGTTTTTTTTAGAAAGAATATAATGATCAACCAAAAGTATGGATAAAATATAACTGGGTATATATAGTAGAAGGTGTTTGGGGGTGGTTTAAGACTCAAAAATTTATTTAAATCGTGAAATAGATTTTCCCCAAATATCAAAGCCGCTTGAGCGCTAGGCTCGTGCCAAGCGAGCGGTGACTTCGCCGCTCTAGCAGTGAGCTAGCGTCGGTGGGCAACGATGGTTCTATTGATTTTTTCAACTTCATGCTCGAGCATTGAAGGGGTGGCCAGCTATTATTATTCCGAACACTTTTTCTTCTTGTTTCATACTTGAATCCAAAAACTCCTAGTTGACTTATATAACCTCCCAAATAACTATTTGACTTTTATAACTCTTTTATAACTTTAATTTTGTCTAACGAATAGCCAGTTATAATAAAATATAACAAACTCCTCCTTTAATATTATGTGACAAAACAAAACCCTTGTTTAATCCTCATTATTTTTATATTTTTTTCACTATTCTTGTCAACCATATATTCTTTAATAAAATAATGTTACACGCAAATTCAAAAATTTTCTTTATTATATAATCATACGTTCTCTATCAATCTACTATTTTAAAATATGTTCTTAAGAAATAATGGCAGCTCAAATAGGAACTAAGTATTATAAGTCAAAGTAAAACATAAACCAACTACCTATAGCCATACGACACGACTGCAACTTGCTTTTCTTGTTAAAACCAGTTTTTTGAAATCAACAATTCAAATACCAAATGTAAAAGCGCGTGAAACAGTTAAATATATATAGCTAGATTAAGATGCAATATCAATGTTAATCAAAACACCTACAATAATATTAATACCAAAAAATATCAAAACTCAAAATAGCTAAGCAAATATGTGAAGCATATAATGTCTCTCAAAATACTTTCTCTTCCCCCCTTTTTTGTCACAAATGATAAAGAAAAACATACCAAGTAATCAGTCTCCTCCTCATCAGTCCAAAAATAGAATTTTTGCTAAAAAAATCGATACTTAACACACAACAGGATAATTCAAAATTGTAATTGATAGTATATACAAATATAATCAATGAACAGTAAACTTTTCCACACACTCAATTGAAGTTTAAATGGAGTAAATTGTATAAGCGACCTATGTGTGTGAAATACTACTAATTCCTTGTGAGCAAGATTCCAAACCTTAAATTTATGAGAAATGTCATGCTAAAAAATCACTGATGAATGAGTTTATTCATCTAATAATGAAAGTCAAACCCATAACAATTAGGACCTTTTAAACAATGAATCTCATTTTTCATATATAGATTTTTCTCCCCTAACTGTGTGCTTATATAACGTCATATATAATATTCATTTTTTCATATTTTGTGTGCATATTCTTCTTTATTAAGTGACTAGATGACTCTTATATCGACCTTTAGGCCAATAACTCCAAGTCAAATGACCAGGTTTTGAGAATCCCTTCAAGCTTAAATACTCAAGTAAAAAAGGCTCCAAAAATAGTATAAGATGAATCAATTTTTCTTTTTAGGGAATATACAAAAGGTTAGGTCAACTAATTAAAGGTAAAGTCATGTTCAAGGTCACCTCATCATACAGATGACTGCATCCCAAGTCTCACACACTCGATCAAGACTCACTCACAAGTTCTTAGTATGTGCAGTGCAGCTGATATATGAAAAAACCTATACTAAATACTCCATATAAAACCTAAACAAAATAATAGAAACTATGCTACATAGCCTCAGTTGTACTCATACTCGGTCACAACTAGTATATTCAAATAAATCAAATAATGTGCTATAGTTTCAAAAAATTTCGACCTTTTTTTTTATTATTTATTGATTTAAAAAAAAACCAAAAAGAAAATACAAAGAATGAGATATATGTAATAATAAATGAGCACAATGAACTTGCAAACGCATGCACCAAAATACCTACTCATTGATATTCACAAACGCTCTTACCTTCGAGAGAACTGTGACCGGATTTATAATCTCCGAGATCACTCTTTTTAACCCAAACTTTTCGAGAAGCAAAATTAATTCTAGTCAACTGTGTCAACACCCTGGTCAAATGACTAACCTGAATAGTAATAAAGTTAATCATGCTAGATATACCCTGACTTCTACTCTTATTCAAGTGTTTGCGATACCTAGGCCTCGTGTGTCCCAACTCACCATAATTGAAACATGTAGGAATAAACCTAGGACTAAAACTATGTGGTTCTTATTATTGGTTTCTCTATTGAATAATCCTACGTTATCCAATAGACCTCTGTCCTATGATACCATTATTCTTGGCTTCGAAATTTACTACTCTCTTAGTCTTGATAAAAGTTGGGATAAAAAGTGGTTTTGGAAGTACTAGCAGCATGAGAGAGTTATCATAACCTAGACCTCCCCTATTTTCGGCAAGCTTGTTCATCCCTAAAATACTATCAAGTTTCTAAGAACCACTCAAGAAGGAATGAAGTTAAGTATTGGATATCTCAAGGTTACTTGTTAGGGTTCTAACCTTAACCTCTAAGTTCTCATTAACTAGTTTTAACTTACTAATGCTTTAGTTAGACTCCTGAAAATCATATATAGGTCTCTATCTTTCTATTTAACTCAAGTTCATTAACCTTCTTAAGGACGACTTTATTAATCTTTCTCACCTTAAGACTTTCATGGAATAGTTGTTCATTAGCTTCACGAATATCTTCCTCTGAGTGCTCACAATGTCCTACGTTATCAACCTTCCCACCCTCCTTATCATATTCACTCCAAAACCATCTTCTAAACTCACTAGGGCACATCTATATCTCTCTTGAGGTTTTTTCTTATTCATAAAGCTTTTTCAAAATTTCTTAATGAAATAAGATATCTCATCATTATTAAAGGTCTTAGTATCAGTAGAGTCATATTCTTCTTTCCTAACAATATTTTTTTTAGGTCGAGATATGGTGAATTCATAGGTTTGAAGTCCAACAAGTTCCTCTACCTTAACCACTTTTAAATCTTTGCTCTCGTCAATAGTTTTGATCTTAAGTTTAAATCTCTAAGGTAAAAATCTAAAAACTTTTCAAACAATTTAAGTTTCAAGAATTTTCTCACCTAGGTTGAAGCTGGAGTTAACTATGTCATTCCAACTCACATAGAAATCATCGAATGATTCATCATCCTTCATTCTCATTTCTTCAAATCTAGTGGTTAATATCTGCAGTTTAAAGTTCTTAAAAATCTTGGTTCCCTCATATGTGGTCTCTAAGATATCTCAAACATCTTTGATAGTCTCACACATATACTCTTTTAAACTCAGAGGACATAATCAAAAATAGGTATGAAGCCCTTTACTATTCCAGTTAAACTTATCTAAATTAGTTCTAAACCAACTAGCAACCTCAGTGGGGATAATTATACCTGCAATAGTTGAAGATGGGGCAATCCATCCCTTTTCTACAGAAATCCAAATTCTCTCGTCCATAGATTTTAAGAATGCTCTCATTCTTACTTTCTAGTAAGCATAATTGCTTCCATTAATATATGGAAGAACCTTTAGTGATAGACTCACCTAGATTAAGTATGTCTAGTATTGAATTTAAGCTCTGATACCAATTGAAATATCAAAGTTCAACCTAACTAACACCTAAAAGGGAGTGAATTGGTAAATAATGTGGAATTTAAATTTACCAATTATTAAAAGTAACAAGTCACAGCTAATAATTAATCAACATAAATTCACATGCAAGTCTATCCTATATTGAATTACCATAATTTAAAATTTGCATACAATAAATAACATCAATAATTGATTACTGAGAAAAAACCCATAAAATTCACTATAGACAAATTGACTTACAGTGTGTCCACGCTCGATTATCTCCTAGTACTCTCTAACCTACTTCCTATAATCACCAAGGCCTTACTGGATTGCATGTTGCTGCACTAGCTCCTGACTTTCTAGAATCGTCTATCCCCTATGGATCACAAAGAACTTCTCGTTCTTGTCTTAACGAAACTTCGATTTCCTTTCTCGATCTTTAAAATTTTGACAGATTATACGAAAGTGGGTGATTTGGTGTTTTGAGAATTTGGATTGATGTTTTCCAAAGTATGGTTGATTGATCTCAATGTTAGGAATTGATGTAAGATCTCTAAAATGTGTTTTCTAGAAAGAATATAATGATCAACCACAAGTATGGACGGAATATAACTTAGGTATATATAGTAGAAGGTGTTTGGATTATTTACGACTCAAAAAACTATTTAAATCGAGAAACATATTTTCCTCGGATATCACTATCGCTCACGCAGTAGGCTTGCGCCAAGCGAGTGATGAGCTAGCGCTAGGAGGGTGGTGATGATTTTGTTGATTTTTCCAGGGTGACACTCAAGCGCTAAAGGGGCGGCCAACATCATTATTCCGGCTACTTTTTCTCTTTGTTCTATACTCGAATTCAAAGACTCTTAATTGACTTATACAACCTCCCAAATAACTATTTGACTTTTATAAACTTTAATTTTGTCTAAAGAATAGCAAATTATAATAAAACCTAACAACATCAAGAGAAATGTCCATAGAAATTGTACAAGAAACTTCTCATCACAAAGACTCTGTAATTACTAGAAATCATCTATAAATGTCTCTATCCGGTTATCAGTTATATATGTTTAATTACTATATTTAAACGAATAAAATTATTTATTTATTTAAAATATAACTTATTATATTCATAATTTTCAGTGATGTCGTTTGCCTACTCATATACAATGTTGAACTATTTTATCTAAAGTTATTAAAAAATAACCCCTTTATTTATTTATTAAATGTTATCCTAGACAATTGTTGAAGTATGACCCAAATTCTATTGGATATTGGTATTTTGGTTAAAGATGATTTGAAGATATCAAATTATGGACCAAAGAGAAAATCTTGGTGCATTTTTGCTCGCTGAGCGCTTGATTCCGACTCAAGCATGCAAAACAGAGAAATGGCGCTCAGTTATCGCCAGCCGGGGCACTCAAATGGAGGAGTCGTCGCCAACTTGGCGCATGCTTGGCTCTCGAACGTGGGTTCATCCGACCCAAGGGCTGTTTTGTATTTTAACGCATTTTGAGCACTCCAATCTTTCTCTAACTTTATTTTTAGGATTTATATATAGCATCCACGATTTGAAAACATAACACAACATTGATATAGCATTGGGAGAGTTTTAGATCTTGTATTAACAACATTCATTATATATTATAATGAAAAACTCCTCATCCGCTCGTGGTTTTTTCCCTCTGGAGTTTCCACATAAAATCTTGGTATTCTTGTATTTATTAGTTTTAGGAATAATTAGAGCAGCGGTATTAAACATTTCATTTAGTAGTAGACTTTGCCCAAACATTTAACTTGTGCCACCTACGGTATCAAACCTTTCATTTTTGCCACCAATGGTACCAAACCTTTCAAAATGTTCTTAGTTGAAGTCCAAATGGATGATTTCTGTTAATTTGAGCGTTAGTTGACCAAATAATTGAATTTGACAATAACGTTGACTAATTTTAAAATGTTAAAATAGAAATTTTATGATTTTTTAATAATAAAATAACCTAAATCTAATAATTAAATTA
>CAIGRB010068976.1:16073-29092 GCA_903798255.1 Fraxinus quadrangulata
TTTTTTTTTTTTTTTTTTTTTTTTGTGTTTTTCTAGCAGACTGTGGAGTTTGAAAAGGAATTTGTTTGTGAAAGCATGTCATCAACGAAGGACGAGGTGAGTACAAGCAAAGTTCAATATTGCTTCTTCCGGCCTTGTGTCGTACTTTAGATTCCCTTAAAACAAATTCAAATATAAATTTGTTTCTTCAAATATAAATCTTCTCTTCTTCATCTTTCTCCGTCTAGTTCAAAGAAACGCGCCAAATTAACTAGGACTTAAAAACTATTTAGGAAAATAAAATTAGATTCATTTTAAGGACAACAGTTTCCGCGCACTTTCTAAACGTTATGAAATGTTTACTCTTAACACTTTCCGCGTTACTCACTTTTTTTTTTCTTTTCTTTTAACTATTAAGACTTGGGATCTATCTTAAAAGATAATTTTACTAAGATGAGTAATCTAAAACTTTATATGTTAGTTCATATTTTGGTAATTAGTGGATGTGAGATTTAATCCTCAACATGTTCCTACAAGATGGTAACTCGTTTGAACAGACTAATTTTTAAATTCGTATGCTTATTTTTTAGTCTTAATCAGATCAAATTGTTTGTTGGATCCTAACGAGCTCTGATATGACGCCGAGTAGAATAGTGATTATTCTGCAAGCTGAAATTCGACAGAGAATTAACAGAGAAGAAACCAAGAAAACGCCAAAAACTCAAGAAAAATCTTTATTACTCATTCAATGACCGAAAATAACCCACAAGCCGAGTTATATAATTAAAAAATAAAAATTATCGAAAATTTACCAAAAATAACAAAATCTCAATATTCTTACCAAATGAAAATATGTAATAAGAGAAATAATATCCCAAAAATCCGGCTAAATTCGAGTTCATAATTTACATTAAAAGGGCAAACGAAATATTACTAAAAAAAGACAAAAAATAACTAAAATTGGGGATTGGGAAAGGAAAATAGCAGATTTTGCCTTCGAAATCGATGTACACCGACCATGACGTGCACGACGAAAAGAGCTTTCCGAATTGGAGTCACGAGCACGATTCTGATAACCGTAGCCAAAATTATGATCAAATTACCGAAACGTGTCAAAAAATGGCCCCAATTAGAAAATGTCATCGATTACTTGCCATTTTTGCGCTGTTCAGCCAACTCATGGTATCTCAACGCCATCAACAAGCTATCAGGCAACTCGACATCATTTGACTCGAATCCTCTTGCATCATGATATTATATTAAAACTTGGGATTTCGCTTAAAATATTTGACTTTATTAAGAAGAGTAACGCAAATCCTTATAATTGATCTATATTTTGGTAATTAGTCGATGCAGTATTTATTCCTCGACACTTATCATATACCTGTTATTTATATGCAGCCTGTTCAATTTTTGATCCAGCAGTTAAATCGGATAAAATCTGAGAATAAGAAGCTAACAGATTTACTCAATATTGTCTACGGAAATTACAATGATTTGATGCAAAAGTACTCGGGAGATGAACTCGTGAGATCAAGAAAGAGAAAGGCCCATTATACAGAAAATTGTGACAATTCTTTTGAAAAAAATGGAATCAGTACTTGTAGCTGCTGCGATGGTGGGTCAAATGGGACACCCAAAGAAATTGTTTCAAATGTTTCAAAGGCTTATGTCCGCATCGATCGATCTGATATGAGCCTAGTAAGTTAATTCTCGAGCTCGAAAACATACTGTTTAATGAAAATCTGTTGAACCATCTTGTCTGTAAGTTAATTCTTGAGAACGATATTAGGTGCTTATTCGATAAAATTTTGCAAAATTTTTATTAACTTTTTAACTGGTCAAACTTCAATTTTCACCATATATTTCACGGGATGCCTAACTTTTATAAACTTATCAATCACATATTTCATGTACTTTTTATTAAAATCTTTTAATTTTTTTTTATCAAATCTACTCGAGCCCTAGGTGATTTAATGAAAATATTGCCGAACAAGTCACAAAGATGTAACGAGGTTTTGACTACAGGTAGTAAAGGATGGATATCAATGGAGAAAATATGGTCAAAAGGTGACAAGAGACAATCCATCTCCTAGAGCCTACTATAAGTGCTCTTTTGCCCCAACTTGCCCAGTCAAGAAGAAGGTGAGTTCATTTCATGGATTTTGAATTCTATCGTGCACCTAATCGCAAGCACTAATAGATCAGACGAGACACTAAAATAGATCAAATTTTAGCTCATTTTCTTATTTAATACACTATTTGCTGTTAATTTCATTTACTAAACATACCATGTGCGCATTGCTCCCGCGCTTTGTGAGTGAGTTGTGGATGTAGTTTAACTCATACACGACATGTTTTCAAAATTGGGACAATCTTATTTATTGAAGTTATGCCAACGCGCCCCTTCAAGTGCAGCCAGTTTCATCCAGGAATTGTTTTTTAATAAATATAATGGTAGCGACACTTGAATTCAGAAACTCTATTTATTTCATTATCGTATTGCACAACTTTATTTAGAAACTTAAAAGTACAAAAAACTTATTTTTTGAAAGATAATACTATGTGTACATATCATTATCTATAAACTTTGACATGATGGTCGCGTGACAGGCTCCTATTAGAGCTCAGGCACCCCTCTAATAGGGGCTGGCCACGTGGTCGTTATGTCAAATCCCTATGGATTATGCTATGTACACATAGCATGATCATTTTTTGAGATTGAGTCTTCCATCTGAATACCAACTTGTTTGTGAAAATAATTGATTTATACTTGCAGGTGCAAAAAAGTGTTAATGATCCATCTCTTTTAGTAGCCACTTATGAAGGCAAACACAACCACAAGAATCCTTCTGAAGATGAAATTTCAATAGAATTATCGAAGGGTGTAACTGATAAGTCATCCTTCAGCTCTATCTCTGAATCAATGGTTGAACAAATGGCTTCTACTTTAACAAGAAATCCCAGTTTCACCTCAGCACTAGCAGCAGCTATTACAGGGAGAATTTTAGATCATGAAACTGAAGAAAATTGATTATAGAAAATTTCAAGGATTTTATATTTATTGGCATCTGGTTTCATCTGGGATTGTAACGTGTAGCCAAATATTGCTGAATCTGCAATTTTGGATGTAATGAAGTTGTAGATATTGTTTGGGAAACAGATTGTTGTCTGGTTTTATTATGCTGCTTGTGGACAAATATAAATAAATAAATTTGCGATAATCATGGCCGTTCTATGATTTTGAGTGTTCACTACAAATACTAAAAGAATAAGTCTCTTTTATTTAATTAAAAAACACGCATGACGTTGAAAACGTAAGAAATACCATAGTTTTTGTTACAAAATTAAAGAAATAAAAGAGAAATATAGAGAATAAATAAAGAGAAAAGAAAAGATTCAAAACTCAAGTGTGTTTTATTGAGAACAAATATCTCATTTTTTTAAGGTTCAAAATAAAAATTACAATTGGAATGAAATTGATCTTCTAAACTAGTAAGACTTATCTACGTATCATGATAATACTAAATAATCATCTCATTATTTTACAACACTCTCCATTTTATGATTACTTGCTCAATAACTATCTCATAAAAACATTGCTTGGCCAAAATTCGATGGGAAAAAATTCCAACAAATGAAAAAATAGTACAAATAATTTGGAGTAATAAAATGCTGCCTCCTTTAAACCTTGTCAAGAAAACCAGTGGTACAAAACTTGATCAAAGGAAAGGAGTACATCTACTTCTCTTATTTCAATTCTTATATCAAGCGATTCATGTCTTGTATGTCAATGTCTTCAATATTGATATTTTGTATGTTAATGTTTTCAAATAACACCGTCTTCATATGAAATATTTATCAACCTCTGATAGGTGTAATAATATGATGATTCAGAAAGTAGCTCTTGTTTATCTCTTCATGAGTCTCATACATATAAGAGTATACTTTTTGATGGTAAATGTCTTGTAGGTTAAAGACATCATTACACAAAGAAAATTTCTCATTAAAACCTCATTAGGAAAAATTATGTGGGAAAAATCCCAATTAAAAAAAAAATAGTACATTATTCTTTTGAATAAACAACAAAAGTTGCCTCATTAAAAACCTTCCCAGGAAAATCTAATGGGACAAAAACTTAGTGAAGGAAAAAAGAGTACAATACATATTCTCTCCCTCATGATAATAGTACTTGAATTATATGCTTAAGGCATAAAATCTTTCAAGAATAATATTAAAACCATATAAGATAGGTTGACTATAGTCAAATTTATTATATACGTATCAAATTTCATGCATTATTAGACTAATAAAATAGAGACTTGTAATTACATTCACCACATGATAATTTATCTATATAAGCATGTTTTCGCGAAATTCATTATGTGAAGAGTCGTACATTTCATATTACGACTTTACTATTTCTATATTCATTTCACATAAGTATACACCTTTAGGTGTTTGGAATGTAAATCCAGCAATTTCAAGTTTCTCTAGTAAATTCAATTGATTAGGATTGCATCCTTTTATTTGGTCAATTATTTCTTCGATCGATATTCTTCAACGAATTTATTTCGATTCTTCGCAATTCATAATATGATGTAGTACACCATGTACAAAATATTGTCGACGAATTTTTCTTTTTCAATTTTTTTTTTATAATGACATAACTTATTGAGATATCTCAATTTTCAATATATCAAGTACTTAGAATCTCTTATGGGATTTTATAATTTGTTATGTTTAAATATTCATCTCTAGTATATGACTTCTTAATGTGACCATATTTTCTAATTGCTTCATTTTCGTTTGGATATTTTTATATTATAATATAATATATTCATGTTTCAGACATGTCATAGATATATTAAATATAATGTTAGGTTGAGTTTCTTCTCATCTAGCTCCACACGAATAAAAGGATTAAAAACATTTATTTGAAATGATTTAGTTGTATGACAATTGTTTAGACAAAAGAATTATTGTAAAAGAATATGATTGTTACAAAAGAGTTATAAAAGTCAAGGAGTCTTTTTGAGAGTTATATAGATGAATTATGAGCATTTGTGTTCGAGTATGGAATAAGAAGAAAGAGTTTTCGGATTTTCGGTAGCCTGTCGTCTATCTGATGCTCCAGCGTCCAAAGCAGATTCATTGTCGTCTAGCTCTCACTCGAGCGACAGTATTTTTCGAGAAATCTCAGTTTGCATTTTTCAAGAGTTTTATATATTCTATGCAACTTAAATACCTCCTATTATCCAATGGTCATTACGTTTTTGTGGTGGTTGATCATTATTTTACATCCTTATATCATTATTTTGAGATCCAAGAACACATCCAAATATTTAGATTAATATTTTGATTCTTGAGATCAATCACCCGCAAGTTTAGGAAAACATCAAATTCATATAATCCAAAACACCCACTTTCTAGATATGATGTATCTCAATAACTTTCAGAGGTTGCTGAAAATTGAGGAATGCTGGATCAAAAGCACAGGAAGAGCATAAGAACGAGGCGTTCTTGGAGTTCCACGAGAGATAGACAATTTCAGAAGATCAGGAGTGGGTGTGAGTGAAGTACGTTTCAGCAGGTCTTGGAGATGGTAGGAATTAGATCAACAAGTATAGTGAATTTTCTAGATTGGATCATACTGTAAGTTCTTATTGTCTATAGTGGAAACTACTAGTTTGGTCCCAAAATTTTTACTAGTTAAGGGTTTTCTCCATCATCAAAATCTTGTATTATTTACTGCTTTAATTATTTATTGCGGCAATTCAACATATGATAACTTAATTGACTAAACATAACAATTAAAAAGTGAATTGTTACTTTTAATTGATAAATTTAATTCCACGTTATTCACATATTAGGTGATTTTAAGGTTAAACTAGTAACCTTCATATAATATTAACTAATTTCCTTCCAGGATGTTAATTCAAGTTTGAGCATTTAAAATTGGTGTATGAGATATTGTTGATCTCTATAATTAGTAAATGCATTTAAGTGAATTATTATTCGAACTTCTTATTTGAATTATCTTTTGTGAAAATTTAGATAATGATACATTTGTACATCATTTTCAATAATCAACAAATCGAGTCATAAAATATTATTCATTTGTAATAATGTTCAAATTACTCTATTTTCAACATTCTTTACTTTTTATTCCAGTGCATTGTGGTGGATTAATTTTATATATATATTGTACTATCAAAACAATTAGATGGAAAAATTAGGCTCTAAGCATAAACCAATTCTAACAGGAAGAACTAAGATGTTAGCATGATACGTAATAACATTCTCTGAACAGAAATATGAAGTACTTTGTTCTCAATTACATTATTTGGAGGCGTTTAAAAGGAATATTGTTAAACTACTTACCGACATCTCAATTAACACTTACTAAAATGTTGAGATTTAGGATCACTAGCATTAAGAAGACACGTCGTTTTGATTGTATAATTTGAAAATTATGCTCACAGTTTAAAATTTTAGTATTAATTTCGCAAATTTCAAGTTGCAAACATCATGCAACCATCTAGTATATGTATCAAATCTATTAGTTACAAATAATATCTAGATGGTCAACGTGGAGGGTGATGGGACCACATTTATAATCCTGATTAATTTTAAAAAATATATGGAATTCAATCCTTATTTTAGCAAGCGATGATCAATTTTCGATAAAGATAACAAATATTATATAGGAATTCATCAGACAGAAGAGTCTTCTGGTTCTTCATTGAATATTTGAATTATTAATGTCATATAATTATTGATCCAATAATAATCTAACTGGACACGCCAACCAATAAAATATAAGAGATATTGAACTTCTAGTTCAAAACAATATTTATAAAAATAGTTATTAAAGTTTAGTATAGTTTACTAATTAAGAAACACTATTAAAAACTTTAAGCACAATATTTTATAACATTTAAATATCGCATTCTTATTAGTAATCTAATAAAATAAAATCATATTTTTTCTAAACACAATATAGCCCCTGTTTGGTCTGGATTAAAATCTAATTAAAATTTCAAATCAATGTTAATAATTAATTTTAATCACACATTTCATGAGACTCACAATTTTTCAACCACACATTTCATCAACTTTTATTAAATTTTACTAAAAAACTGATTTTAATATCTACCAAATAGGAGCATAATAGCATTCTTTAGAAATGCCCAATAAATTAAGTAGTCCCAAATACTCCCCTTCATATATTAGCCAAATATTACTCCGCTTTTGAAACCTGATTTCTTTATTTCATTGACTCACGGCTCTCTTCCTTGCTTCATCACCGCATACTCATCCCAGGCAGAGATGAAGTGGTTGTGTAAGTGAATATGGATGGCCAAGGAACTAACGACGTCATTGGTAGGTCAGAGACGCCTAGGAAGTTCTACTTTGATGATCATTTGGCCGTTAAATTTATTTGGAATTTGTTTGCACTTTTTAAATTTTTTTTTAAATTTTTATTTATTTTTCATAATTTCATTGGGACTCATTTGTACTTTTTTTTAAAAAGAATTAATTTATAATTTTCAATAATTTATTAGGGACTTGTTTTCACTTTAAAAAAAATGGACTATGATTTCAATTAGTTCTTTGTTTTTTAATTTAAATAGGAGGATATATTCATCATTTCACAAATTTTAATTAGAAGAACGATGAAAATAACCTTTTGCGCAGTGAAAAGTGAAAATAATGATGAAAATGTCAAAAAATTAAAGATAATGACATTTTTCACAATAATAGTGTGGTAATGACGTTATATGGTAATTACTCGAAAATGTCAAAAAGTAAAAGGTGTGAACGTTTTTCACAATAATAGTGAAAGACATGGACATTATGTGCTAATTAGCATTTTAATAATTTATTTGGAACTTGTTTGCACGTTTTCAAAAAATTTAGAACTATGATTGCAATTAGTTCTTTTTTTTTTAGACAGAATAGTATATTCGTTAATTTCACAACTTTTAATTGAGAAAATTTATGAAAATAATCTTTTGCATAAAATGTGAAAATGAGGGTGAAAATGTCAAAAAAATAAAAGGTAAGGATATTTTTCACAATAATAATGAAAGATAACGACGTTATATGCTAATTATCCTATTAAAAATTTTAATTTATGCTTTTCCCTAGAATCGATCAATATTCTTCTGTAATATTGAAATTATATATCATGCTCTTCTTAAGTAATTAATATTTTTTTAATATATTAATAATGTTGTGCTGCTTCAGGAGCACTAACAAACTATTATTTAAATATTAACTCTTCGAGAGTATGCTTTATAGCAGAATATTAATTATTTGCAGAGTTATACTTTTCAGAAGCAACAATATGATCAATTTAAAATTTATAAACAAATATAAAAAGTATATAATCACGTTGTGATAGAACAATATTTTTCCATACAAAGATAATGTATATCATCAATTCCATCACATAATCACAAGGTAATGTTTACTTTAATTTAGTATGCAATTAAAACTACTATAAAGCACTACTTTTAACAATGGAAGGGAATAATTAGATGTAAAGAAATTCAATGGAATATGCATTTCAACACTTACTTACAAATTAATTTTTCTACACAAAAGCAACTAAATTTTAATAGAGGCAAGAAATTATTCTGTTACAAGACATGCAAACTTCGTCATAATATTCAAGTAAATGATAGATATAAGAGATTTTCAAAATTGAGTGCAAGACATGAAATATTCTAATAGAGTGTGGAAATGAAAATTTTGGGGCAGAGATGTGTAATATTAAAAAAATCACAAAGTGAAATTTGGTAAAAACTTTGGTGCTGAAAGTTTCATCGCTAATTTTTTTAAAGAAAAAAATATTAATTAAATAAAAGTGTTCGTGCTAATAATGTGTTAATCAAAGGAATAAAAGATAAATATAAAGAATAAATAGAGAAAAAAGTAGAGACTCAAAACTCAAATGTGTTTTATTGAGAATCAATACCACATATTTATAGGATTCAAAATAAGTGTTACAATTGGAATATATCTTCTAAATTAAATAAGATTTATCTATATATCATGATAATATTAAATAATTATCAATAATTATCTCATTATTTTATAATAATTTTCTAATTTTCTACCTTTGGTAGTGTTTTCAAAACACTACTTTAGTCTTTTAGATGGGTTTTGTGGCTTGAAAAGTAGCCCCCCTTTTCTCCTAATTTACCCCCACTTTATCTTTGAAAAAGGAAAAAAAAAAATACCTCTTTTTAATAAGTTCTTCAATTAACCAAAAACTGCGCCCTTGTTTGGGCGCAATTTCTTGAGATTTTTAGGAAAAAAATGATCGTTGTAGGTCCAAAAGTTATTGCTTCAATCAATGTCATCTGACACGAATTTTATCCCCTACTCCACAAATGCAGTCAACATAGCTTTTCATTTTCTTTCCCAATTTTACCCCCTACTCCACAAATGCACAGACTTCAACACAAGGGTATAAGTGGAAGTTCAAAATTAATATCTTAATAAATTAGGGATTGCATTGTATTGATGAGCCAAGTGATGTGACCCAAAAATACATTTTCCGTAAGAAAATGGCGCCCAGACGAGGACTATAAATACATATATAACCTAGTGCCTTCGATATTACAGGATATGTGGTTGTACCTCTGGCCTCAAGGCTGATGGACGATAATGAAGAATACACCCAAATATGCGCTAATATTAAGAATACCCAAAAATTCACGAATCAAATGTTGATTATTTTTTTACCTCTGGCCTCAAGGCCGATGGACGAAAATCGAATGCTTGATCTTGTCAACAAATCACTAATTTCACTGAAGCCAAGTTGAATAGGAAGAATTATAAAATCTCCATGTCCTATAATTATATTTGGAAAACAATTAAATAATATTGAACCATAATTCTAAGATCTTTTTGACCAACACGAATTCTCATAAAACTAATCTAAATAAATAAAAATCCTAATAAAGTAAATAACTGAAATTAATAAGCTAAAGTAAGTTCCCTATAATACAGAAGTGCTGGAGACAACCTAAATATTAGAATTTGCTCCAGGACTTCAACCAATGAGTTTTGTTCAAAGGTTCATTTTTGCATGAAAAATTGTATCTTCATCCAATTTCGACATGATCAAGTAGTCAACATATTCGATTGTATCGAAACTCAACTATTAAAGTTAGTATTTTAAAAATAATAATATTTGCCTAGGTGTCTGGAAAAAGGTCTGCATATGGGAGTGCTGGGAGTGCGTGGAAAAAGGTAGTCAACCCTATTTCGACCACCTAATGCGGGTCTATGCGCCAAAAAAACACACATTTTCTTTATCCAATTTTGGATTTAAAATTCTTAAATTTAAATAAATAAATGAAATAAAATAATAAAATAATGCTTTTATTAAAATAATAGTCTTATTAAATAATTTCTAATTGTCTTAAAATAATTATAATTAAAATAAAAATAAAAATACACTTTATTGTGACTACTTGGCAGGTAAGACTCGAAGCGTAACCTCCTTCCAGAACCTTGTTTGTAATTCAATACTAAGAGAATTAATGGTTGATAATGTTTAAGGAGGACAAAATGAGCATTATAATTGTAATTTGCATTTAAAAATTAAAATTATTGTACATAATAAAGGTTGATAATGTTTAAGGAGGACAAAACAGAGTTTGCATTTATAGTATGTAACGCATGCTGTAAAAGATGATTTACAGCATACAAAAGCATGCCGTATAAAGTCATATCATAAATATTCAAATCTTTTTACGACATGCCACAAAAAACAAGAAAGCACTCCGTTATTGAACCATTTACGGCACGCTTTGCATGTCGTAAATATTTAACCTTTTACGGCATGCAGTAAATATTCATATCTTTTTACGGCATGCTATGCATGCCATAAAAAAAGAAGCGCACGCTTTGCATGGAGTAGTAGAATAAACAAAACGCGGGGGAGAAAATAAGAAGAGAAAATGAAAGAAAAGAGAATAAAAGAAAAGGACAATTAAAAGAAAGAAAAGGAAAGGAAAGTAAAAGATTTAAAAACGCTCCAATATTTTTCCAATCCTCTTTCAAAAATAAATTTAAATTTCATTCCAATTTTTCTTTTCTTTTTTGGTTGTTTCAATGTTTATAAATTATCTAATGTTTGTGAGAGATGCATACTGACACGAACCCGGGGGCAGGATCAGCATGAAAATCGCGGAATTAATTTGAAACGTCGGGAAAGTCAAAATTCATGTTGTAGACGGTAGAATCTCAACCCACAAATTATTGAACCGAGCAACCAAACAAAAATAAAGTTTGAATGACCTCTTGGTTACAAAATCAACAAACCTCAATTTGCGAACGCCACAAATGGTGCCTAATCCTTTGATAAGTTCTAGGTTTTGAAACCCACAAATATTAAAACAATATTTGATAAGTTCGATAATGTTCAATCAAGAAGAATTAGAGAGAAATTCTCAATTTCAATAATCATAATTCATAACTTCTTTTACAATGAAATAATAACTAAGTATTTATAGAACAAGCCTAAAACCCTAATTGTACTGGAAATACAATGAATAATAACCAAGTATTTATAGAACAAGCCTAAAACCCTAATTGTACCGGAATTAACTAATAACAATAGATTACAATAAATTAGAATCCTAGTAAAATAAGAAAAACTCGGAAAAAGAATTTTTTTTGCACAATGCACAATGTTGAAACGAACTTTTCTTAAGGTATGGGAACGCCGTACTGACCCGAACGGCCAAAGACTAATATGCGAAATTTTTTGTCTTCTTTTAATTGAACCAAGTTGCTACAACCTATTTCGGCCATCGACCCCATCACGAAACTTGACCATTGGCTTGTCAACTTCTCCCATTTCAACTCCATTGCTCGAACAATTGATTGCTTACCCTGGGTCATATCATACCCCATCTCTTCAAAAAGGATTTGCCTCGAATTCGTGCCTTGTGATCGTGTAAGGGATAACCAGCCTGCTACCCAACTCATTAATGTACCACCTGGATCAAATGGAAAAAATTTCTCCCATGACATAGGATCAATACACGGTACCCATACATTTTGCAGGTATGGATGTACTGCTACACAAATTCAATAAACCATAAACGTTGCTGTATGAACTCACATATACAATGATCAACCTGAAAGAAAGAATCAAACAAAACACGGTTTAATTTGTTAACTTCCCCAACAACGAGATATGGGTCATCGTACTCATAGTGTATCGTCTCCATCACATCATGCGAAACGATGAAACTCTGCTCTTTATTCCCCAAAATATTTTCAACCATTTGCTCAACACACGCTTCTATTATTTGCCCACTCTCTTGCAAACCATCTCTACAATTTTTGTAGCAGTCTGCTCGTGCTCCGACTCATTAATTGGTGAATTTTCCCCAAAATCAACTGCATTTTTCAATTCACCATCGTCCATCTCAACTTCCCTATTTCTAGACTCCCTCTACAATTCAATTCCGGTGTTCTTTTGCGGTGTGATCATCTCCCTCTCTTGCTTTTCCCCTCTGCATTTTTACTTTCTATTTATTTTCTCTCTCATGGCTCCTCTCTTTTTTCATCGCACTTAGTCATCTCACTATTTTCTCTCTTTTCTCTCACTTGCTCCTTGGTATGATTATTTTGAGAATTAATCATGTCGCGAATCTTTGAAAATTCTAGTTTATAATCCAAACTAGTTGATTTCCTGGGAATATTACTAACATGCTTTTCAATAGGTATTTTATCCCCCATTGATTTCTCAAATTCATCACACCTTCTAGGATCCTCTCGAAACCCTCTTTCATGCCTATCACTACTATACCCAAAATAGTGACTAGGTGCATATCGTTTCTTCATAATAGCTCTCAACTCATCCCAAGTTCCAATAGGTCTCTAATAATTTCTCCGCCTAGAAGTTGTCAACTGATCCCACCAAATTATAGCATAAATTACAAATTGAGTTAAAGCTAACTTTACATTTCTCTCCTCAGAGTACCCATGAGAATCAAATATAAACT
>CAIGRB010068976.1:29580-45359 GCA_903798255.1 Fraxinus quadrangulata
CCCCAAGCATCCTTTCAAACCACTGTAACACCTCATTCGACATCCTAAATTCTACAATATTTCTTCCTCACCAAAGTTCACTCGTGTATCACACAAGTTTGACTTTTACCCTCTATTGATCTCACCACTCAGTCTTTTTCCACGCAATGCTTTCAATAAAAAATTTCAAGAACAATTCGAACTCAATCTCGAATAAGCCTTCTGAAATCAACCCGATGAGAGTGAGATTTGTGAATAGATAAATTCAAGGAATTCTGGATTAAACTTCGAATGGGAACTATGACAATTCAAGAAAGTGGTTCTTGAATTTGGATTGGACTGATTAGAAACTAATTAGGAAAATTCCCAACATAAATCCAAATAATTTTTTTTTGGGAAACAATATTGACGAACAATAACGTGAACAATAATTTTTTTTGATAAAGTTGAAAATTGACTACGAGATCAAAGAAACAAACGGAAGTTGATTTGGATGCTAGATTAGCCCAAATATAACTTGTGACTCTTTTTTTGGAATTTTTTGGATCAAAAACTCAAAATGTACGATGGACACGAATAACAAAAACAAAAGACTCAAAACAAAAGAAAAGAAATAACCTGAATTTAGAGCCCAAACTTTGATGCCAAATGACGCGAACCCTGGAGCAGGATCAGCATGGAAATCGCGGAATTAATTTGAAAGATCGGGAAAGCCCAAATTCAGGTTGTAGACGGTAGAATCTCGACCCGCAAATTATTGAACCAAGTAACCAAACAAAAACGATGTTTGAATGACCTCTTGATTACAAAACTAACGAACCTCGATTTGAGAACGCCATAAATATTAAAACAATATTTGATAAGTTCGATAATGTTCAATCAAGAACCATTAGAGAGAAAATTCTTAATTTCAATAATCATAATTCATAACTTCTTTTACAATGAAATAATAACCAAGTATTTATAGGACAAGCCTAAAACCCTAATTGTACCGGAATTAGCTTATTAAAATAACAAAAGATTGCAATAAATTAGAATCCTAGTTAAATAAGGAAAATTCGGAAAAAAGAAATTTTTGCACACTGCACAATACTGAAACAGACTTTTCTGAAGGCGTGGGCACGTCTTACTGACCCGAAGGGTCAAAGACTAATAGGCAAAAATTTTCGTCTTCCTTTGCTTGAATCAAGTTGTTCCAACCCGTTTCAGTCATCGACCCCATTACGAAACTTGACCCTTAACTTGTCAACTTCTCCCATTTGAACTCCATTACTCGAACAAGTGATTCCTACCATGGATCATATCATATACCTTTTTCCACAACCTCATAATTTATCATCAAACACATGATCTATTTTTGACCGTGCTAAGTTGAGACACGTGGTCAAACAAATATTTCGGAGTACTTAGCCAAACATATTACATACTTAAGTTCATTAAATTTCGCATGAATATATCGAATACCATAATAGTTGAACATTTTCAGTAGTTCAAGTCTAATCCCGATCAACTGCTTCATTAACTCCCATCCAAACATGTATGACTTTAATTTGAATTTTCTTTTGAAGCTATAATTTCCCCCAAGTGGTAGTGAAATATTCCAATGGTTTTTTTATTTATGGTGGATTAGTTAGATTGCGACCATTGAATCTACTTTTTTGTGAACATAAGTTGCAGGCATATGCCAGACATACAAAATTGTATGCCATAAGAAAATGTGGGAGAAGAAAAATAAGAAAAAGGAAAAAAAAATAAGAAAAATGAAAATAAAAGAAAAGTTTATGATTAAAAAATGATGTGTGAAAAAAAAATCTCGATTCTTTTACGGCATGCACACGCATGTCGTAATAAATCTAATTTTTCAAAAACACTTTTAAGTAATTGATCCTTTAAGGCATACATTTATGGCATGTCGTAAATAGTCTATTTTACGGCATGTCTTTTTTGCACGCCGCAAACGAATGTCATAAAAAGTTCATTTTGTTGTAGTGAACAAATCCACATGAAAAAAAACTACTTGGATCCAATAACCAAATAGCTTGAAAAATTCTTAAAGGGAAGCTTGAAAATGTGAACATTTGATGTAGTTCGAAACTACAAACACAATAATAATAAGATGAAACAGATTGCTCTTAAGAAAACAAACACATTTTCTTATTTCATGAACAACCCAAAAACCCAACAAGACATTTTAGGGTCTTAAATATGAAAAGAACATATAACCTACTAGGTCAACAGTCTCTTAATGGGTTGTGCTACAAAGCAAAATAAATAAATATTGCAAATAGTAAACTAAGAAACATAAAGTGTCGTTTTGACTTAACAAACGAAATTAAACGTCCAAAATTCATCATACATCACGGCTTAGCAGTGAGTTCAATGGGAATCAGTGCGAGTTTTCCGGAATGGGGTCATGGGCTCAAAACGGACACCGTATGCAAAAGTTACGTCATTTTATTCGAATGTCGACCATCCAAACGTTCCAAATATGCAAGTGTCTATTCCTCCACAATAACCTCATCAACATCTTAAATTAATTCCAAGGAATTTCCAAATGATATTAATTAGTGAATAACTTTTCATAATTTCGTCATTAGCAATAGAGAAATTGGTACAAATGGTTCTTAACATTTCATAATTTCGTCATTAGCAATAGAGAAATTGGTACAAATGGTTCTTAACATTTCCAAATGATATTAGTTAGTGTTTTTCACCTTGAACATTTCCTTTTCGATATTTACAAATTACCCTTTACTTAAGGATTTTTTTTTTTTTTTTTAACACTTCACACTACGTTTTACAGTATGATTTAAAAAAACTTTTGTCATGAAATTACAAAATTGCCATTAGAAACAGTTAAATAGATCAAAATATTATAATGACAAATTACAAATCATACTCTTTTTTTTCTTTTCTTTTTTTTTTTACTTAGGTGTCCAAGTTTCACCCGACTAATCCTAAAGACTGGCGGCCTTCTCCCCTGGTTTGCCACCCGAATTAATTTGGATGCGGTCACAGCTTATAACACTTGGTTCGGATATTCGGCTGTTATCCTCCCAATGGACCTCCTTCTTCTAATATAGATGTTGCCTTCCAATATAAATATTGCTTTCCAGCTATCAAGGGAATTCGAACTTTCGATACTCCGTAGAGAACCATCATACTTTACCACTGCTCCATGCCCGTTAGGATACAAATCATACTCTTTGTATTACATCATGTAATACTTTTACATACCAATTTTTTTGTTCTCTAGAACTTCAATTATTATTATTTCATTTTCATCTATTTTTTTTTTCTTCTATTTCATAAATCACCCATAAATTTACTTCGGTTGAGTCCTATCACTACATTATAAACATATATTTTTTTACCATTTTTATTCATTATACGAGATTATATATCTATATTATTTATATTGATTGATTCTTTCTTCAAAAAATTTCACATAGAAAATTCATGGGCAACAAATTCAAATAAAATTGTGCATGCATTCTAATGAGTTTTAATTTGCAAAATTACTCTAACTTAAAATAAATAAGAAATTGATTCTTAGTGAGATTTAAAAAAAAAAAAAAATTAACTACAAAGCCCTTGTATGAAAATAAATTTTTTTCGCACACATTTTCAACCAAAAAGCCTCAGAAAAATCAATTTTCACATTCCTCATTAACTTTTTCATTGCTAAATCCAATTCATTAGTGAAAAATGAAGCTCAGCTGGAATATATAAGTCCGAAATTGCGCTTTAATTAGCTCTCCAAACTTCATCTTGAATTCTTAAACTCGGCCCTTGTCTCTGGCTCTCATTTTTCAAAAATCTCAATTTTTCCTTGAACTCATTTTATCGAATATTCTTCACAATAAATAATTTTGTACATGCATCCATAATTTTTCCTTACTTTTAACCCACATATTCTCTAGAAAAATTACTTTTCATAAAATCTATTCTTTATTCTCTGCCAAACAAGGACTTGGTATTCAAAGTGCATGTGGGAACTGCTTAAATCCTCCACCTTCACAAATTCTAGTAAGCTGGAATAAGTTTTATAGATCTCAATTTCTCTATATCCCTCCCAAAACACACCAAAAGGTTATTCTGACTACATTGCAGCTGCGAGCAACGTTTCGAAAACTCGATGTAGTTTTTAAAAATCAACTTATAGCAGTGATCTAAACTATCCCTAGCTCCAATGTTCTTTCTTGCAGCTTATGCTTACAGAGGAGCCTCGCTACTTTAGCTAATGCTAGGAGGTAAATCGAATTTCCAGAATGGAAACGATACCTAAATTTCGCGTGCTTGGTTCTATATATATTTATAGCACATTGTGACTTAATTTAAGTCGTTGAGAGCAAATTTAATTGATATCTAACACTATCCACAAGTTCAAAATTTCAAATCGTTGACTCGGTTCAACTCTAACAAGTAATTAATATCTTTCCTGAGTTTCTCGTGGATCAATGTCACTACCCTTTTCCGCATCATCATTTACTAAAAGAGTGATCTCATTATTGCCTACTCAAACAAAACCACCAATCGCAACCATTGTTAACCATTTCTATTGACAGTTTGAAAATACCAACTCAATTTGGGCTTCGGTTTAACAGTTAGTTGTGTTGGGAAAATTTAAATCAAACATATATAAATTATATTCCAATAACGTACCTTTGACGTGTGTAAAATCGAACAGAGTTTCAACTAACCGAATATGCAAAGTAACAACAAGAAATGCATGAAAATAAATTAGTCAAAGGCAAGAGTTAACTCTTTGTTCTTAAGGCGATAATGCATTGAATGTGTGCTAACGATTTTTTGACATTCGTTTCCCAAGATACAACGATCACGTTCCGTAATAGAAGTATTTTAGATTACGTAAACCAATGAACCTACTAATGTTTTGAACCCTCTTTATATGAAACTCAACTTCAAATAAATGTTTAAATATTTTGAAGTGAATATATATTAACATGATAATGCAAGGATGGAAGATGAATGAATGCTAAATTCCATACACGTGATCTATATATAGTTATTGGAAAGGTTTTTCTCATAAGACAAAACTTATGTGAGAGACACAACTATTGGAATTAATCTCTTCTTTAAGAAACACATCTATTGAAAATTAATAATGGCAAAAGTCATAATTTTTCATATAGGAAGACATTTTTTCAAACAAATAATTTTTAGAATATTTCATAATATTCTACGTAATTTTCCAACAATTCACGTATTTAATTGACTTAGATTTAGCTAAATTTTAATTTACCAAATAACAATTCCCATTTAAATAATTAACATGATGAAAAATGAATGAAGGAAAATTCCATACATGTGGTTTATATATAGTTGTTGGAAAGATTTGTCTCAAAAGACACAACATATGGAAGAGACGTAACTATTGAAATTAGTCTCTATATTTGAAAAGACACATCTATTGATAATAATAATGCCAATAGTCATAATCTTTCAAATAGAAAGACAAACATTTTCAATCAAATAATTTTCTCGAATATTTCATAATATTCTACGTAATTTTTCAACAATTCACGTATTTAAGTGGCTTAGATTTGGTTTAATTTTTCATTTACCAAATAACGATTTCCACTTAAATAATTAAAAATTGGTTAAAACCAATTTCATGTACAAATTTTCAACAATCCCTGCATAAATGAAAATTTGTATAAATGACAATGCAAACGCTAAAGTGAGTTCAAGCGGAAAAGCTATTGCATCGGGATATGTATCTTATGGGTTTGAACCTTCTGTAGTGGAATACCGTCGGATTTATTTGGTCAATTAGTGAACGTAATATCTTGAACTATTACTCGTTGATATAAACCAAGACACTAGTACCCACACAATAACCTCCCTAATACTTTCAAGTTCTCACGATTGTGTTCATTTTGAAATTGAATAACTCTTGATTTCATAAGTATTTTATAGAATTCAAGTTTTGATACATTATTATAGAAGCGACCCCACTTCACATATATATATATAGGTAATCTCCTATTAAGAGTATCTACTATACTCCACTTGGTTTATCCAAGTTATAAGAATCATTAAAAGTTTAACTTAACATAAAACTTTATGCAAAGAGCACTTTTCTTATCATAGGAATGTGAAGGAGTTAGTTCCCAAGTGCTCATTGAATCTTTGTAACCCAGTTGTCTTATTGAACAATGATCTTGGGATCTCCAATCAACAAGATTGATTTACCATTATAAATATTGTTTAGTAGTAGGCTTTAAGTACATTCCTCTCGATAAATATAAAGCCACATGTTTCTATCTAACTTTATCTAGAGTTATATCATATTTCAATTCTCAATTTCTTTCGAGGATTTCTAACATATAACTTCACTTGTCATAGAAAAACAACTTTACCATTAGATATTTGAATAATTGAAATTAGATATTCAATTTACATCATTGTATCGTTATTCACTACAACGCAATTCAATATAAGAATATTCTATAAATATTCTAATAATATTATTGCATATTTGATAGCCATGCAATAAACAATTTTGTTCCCTTTTTAACAACTTTTAATTTAGGGCGCTTCATCTTTATGAACAATCATCATACTTTTAAAATTGGTACAAGGGCTTTTTACATTTCCATTTTCATAAAAATTTCTTTATGATTTATAAGGTATAAAGAATGTAACTGCAAAATAAACTATCCCCACAATTCCTCAGTTAAAATGTATTCTATAAGTAGTATTGTAATCCCCACAAATCTTGGGTTAAGCTCGAACTTAGAGTTACTCAACTCTATACATTTCATACATTTACTCTCAAACCATATAAAATGATTATGAATGATGTCACACGGAGGTCAATTCACCTTCATATTTTGTGTTGCCAACTCACAAAATGTACAGATGAAAAGTCACTTTCATTTGTTTTCAAAGAAAATGTAGCCTCATAATGTATTACGATCAATCCAACTTTAATATCTTAAAGATAAGTATTATCACAACTTCAAAATCATATAAAGCCTCTGTTTGGTGAAAATTAAAATCGAATTTTTAGTAAATTTTGATCAAAATTAATGAAATATATGGTTGAAAAATTATAGACTCCATAAAATCTTTTTTTGGACGATTATATCCTTACTATAATTCAATTTTTTAATAATATCTTACTTTTCGTTTTTCAATATGTATTTGATTTATTTAATCATTTGAATAATATTATAAAAAAAATTATTTTGTCAATCATTTAGTTATGATCAATGTACATTTGACATATTCATTCCACTTGATTGGATTGTAAATTAAATTCATTAAATTTTTTTTGGAACAAAAAACGAATATTTTTAGAGTTTGTTTCTAGTTGATTTATTCAGTGAATATTAAGATATAGAGAAGGTAAACACAGGGACAATGAGTATCTATAATAAATAATTTCAATAGATATAATCCATACATATTAAGTGAATATGAAGAAATGCTAGCATTAGTTGGATGTTCAATTCAAATCAAAATGGTAAATGGAGAGACTTTTCTAATTGCTTCATTAACTATCTAAATTGTTTTCACAAACTTTATTTTTTAATTTCATTTGAATCCAAAGTTCATTCCACGTAAACAATTTGTATTAATTATTTTTATATTCTTACGTCTTATAATATTATTTTTATAACACCTATAAAACATTTGTTGCACGTTCATATATAATTAGTAATGTCAAAAGTCACAATCTTTCATATAGAACGACACATTTTTAGCCAAATAATTTTATAGAATACGTGATTTTCTAACAATTCACGTATTTAAGTGACTTAGATTTGGCTTAGCCCTTGTTTGAAATACATTATTTTCAAAATACATTTTTCTCTCTTTTATTTACATTCTTTGAATAAAATAATATTATTCGTAAATTCAAAAAATTTCCTTATTTTTTAACCACACATTTTTCATCAATCTACTATATTTCCAAGATGCATTCTTCCAATAAAATAGGGCTCAAACAAGCTCTTAATTTTTCATTCACCAACTAATAATTTTCACTTAAATAATTAAGAATTGGTCAAAATCAATTTCATATACAAATTTCCAACAAGTTGTTCTTTAATCCAGGTACTTTAATCCACACGTTGTATAATGACGTGAATTGACTTTACCTGAATTCTCGAGTCTGCACTTTAAAATGTCAAGTATCGACAAACTCTAACTCTGCGTAAAATCTCCGTTATTAATTATTACCAAGCATATCCAAGAGAATTCCATCCAAACAGTCCCTCCAACTAGAGACTAAATAACTTTTTCCCTACATTTTACTTTCTTCCTCTTGTTTCTGTCTGACTTTCCATGATTCCATCATCACCAAACGTCCAACAAACCTACCGGGCCCTAACCAATATTTTGGTTAGAAAAAAAACGAAAACAAAGGCTTCTCAAGTCTCTATTAAAGTCCACCCAATAATATTCTTCCTGCAAATTTGTTTCACACGCAACTATGCGCTAATATCCCTATATGTTAACTACCAATGTATGTGTGGATATATAAAATATTTTCAATAGTTTTGTCAATTATGATTGTCATATTTATATGTACTATTTTCTTTTACCTGACTTTCTCTTCGTCTTCGTCTTCGTCTTCGTCTTCGTCTTCGTCCTACTCAGATCCCAACAAACCCTATTTTTGTCATCGTTTTTTTGTCATGCTTCTTTCTTCTTCCTTTCAAGTATTCATATATGCATGGCACGTGACACTCTCATAATTCATTCATTTTTTTATTTTTATTTTTGTGATAATACTTCGAGAATGAGATGATTATCTTGGAGTCTTTTTAAAATAAAGCTTCAATAGAATAAAAATGACTCAGTACCTAACACATCAAATTAATTAACTTCAAACTGAGTGACAATGTTTCTACGTAGCCGACACGCCAATTATATGTTATGATTGGTTAAATTGATTATACATTCTTGTTAGCAATAAACTCTTACAAAAATTTGTTCTGTGTTAAGCAACTTTGTTAAAATCGGATAATGACCTCTGGATCCTCATCAATATCTATGCGACACTTAGGTCCTGAAAATTTAATTCTCATGACAATTGGGTATAAATGGATTAAAAATCTAACGGAACATTATGTATTGCGTGTGGAATCAATCTTGGTTGAAAAACTTTAATTGAAATAAATAATGAATAAATAATATCGTAAGAAAATAAAGACTAATATAATCACTTTTATATCCAACCTCTTTAATCACTTTCTCAAAAGGGACAATCGAAGAGACTTTTTATATATATAAATAAATAAATAAATAGTCGCAACGTGAAGCAATAAATAAGCGATAATGAAGAATACGTCTCAATTTATAAAAAAAGATAGATTTCATTAATCTCCCTGCTAAGACATGTCATCTCGAGAACTCATTGTTCCAAAATAAAAGTGAACATATAATATTGTACAACAAATAAAAACAAATAAAATTAGTCATGACTTAATCATATAGTCAATGGAAATATATTAAATTATAAATGGTTAGGTTTCATTTATTTATTTTTAATTTGACAAAACTGCACACAAAAAATCTTATAGTCGACATTAAGAAAACGCAAAAATTGTCATTTTCTTCTCAAGAGGGGTGACATACGTATTTGATAATATATAGCGCTAATAATCATTCCGCGAGTGACCGATTATTGGTATAAGAGACCTTCAGATATCTACGGTAGTGACAGCGTTAATGAATGGGACGCAGAACAGGGCTTCAAGATGTCACTTTCCAAAAATCCTCTGGAGTCAATGCCTGACCTATTGAAGAAGGGTAAAAAGTACGTTGACGCAGAAGAAATAGAAAAGGTAATGAAAAATCTTAGAAAATGATGGGAGACAGGGGGTAACAAACGAAAGATGAACGATGTACGAAAACCCATCGGCAAAGACAAGCAGAGGAATGAGCGTATAAGTCGAGGATACCCTCAGGACCGATTGGTCAGGCAGAGACGGGAGGAGGTCAAAGCCTTCACCCCTTTGAATGCTCCGCAGGACAAGATATTGATGGAGATTTGAGACATGAAGAAACTTGAATGGCCGAGACCGATGTCAGCATTAGCTGGTAAACTGGATAAGAACCATGGGCATGAAACTGAGGAGTGTATACATTTGAAGGAGGAGATTGATTACTTCTTAAAGTGGGGTTTTTTAACTAAGTATGCGAGGAATGATCGAGGCAAACAGAAGGTCGAGGATCAACAGCCGCCTAGAGCTGGTGTCATAAATGTGATTGTTGGAGTAGTTGCGACGGGTGGAGATTCGAATTCTTCTAGAAAAAGCTATGCACGATCGGCTGCAGTCTGTTCTATTCAGAAAATGACTAGGTTTGATTAGAGCATCACTTTCGGTGAAGAGGACATGATAGATGTGGCAACCCCCCATGATGATGCTTCAGTAATAGTCAGTGACATAACGGACTATGATGTCAAAAGGGTGTTGGTTGATGGTGGGAGCGCAGCGAACATTCTCACTTAGGAAGTATTCCAAGGACTAAAGATTTCAGCAGAAAAGTTGAAGGCGGTGTCGACCCCCCTTATAGGATTTGGAGGGGCTACTGTAATACCGGAAGGAGTGGTGGAGCTACCAGTAACGTTGGGCACCTACCCTGCAAGTGTGGTTATCTTAGCAAATTTTTTGGTTGTCAAAATCCCCATGGCATATAACGCTATCTATGGTTAACAATTGTTGAAAATTGGAGGGGCCATTCCATCTACTTACCACCAGGTGATGAAATTTCCAACCAGTCAAGGTATGGGATGTATGAGGGGTAACCAACAGTCATCGAGAAAATGTTATGTAGATAGCATACGAACGAAGGGATCCCCACCCTTGATGATGCTGGACCCCCGAGGCTGCGAATTGAACCCCTAGACACTACGGAGAAAATTATGATGGAAGGAGGACATGAATTCAGCGTGGGAACAGGATTGAAGCATGGCGAAAAAGAAGAGTTAGTGAGGTGTCTGACAAGTAATTTTGATTTTTTGCATGGAGCCCAAGTGACATACAAGGAGTTGACCCATCTATTGCGCAACATCGCCTGGGTGTCCTACCAGGTGCTAAACCAGTAAAGAAGAAGAAAAGAAATCTTGCTCGCGGCAAGCAACAGCAAAAGTCGAGGTCGATAAGTTACTGCAGAGAGGTTTCATCAGGGAAGTACAGTATCCCGAGTGGTTAGCAAATGTCGTCTTGGTCAAAAAATTGAATGGAAAATGGTGCATGTGTGTAGACTACATCGGACTCAACAAAGCATGTCCGAAAGACTCGTACCCTTTACCCCGAATAGATTACCTAGTGGATGCCACATCGGGTCACGAACGGCTAAGTTTTCTGGACACATTTTCTAGGTATCACCAGATCTCCATGGCAGAGTTGGATCAAGAGAAAATCTCTTTCATAGTTGATGCTGGGACATATTATTATACGGCCATGCATTTTAGTCTAAAAAATGCAGGGGCAACTTATCAGAGAATGGTGAACAAAGTCTTCAAAGACCTACTCGAAAGCGTCATAGAAGCATATGTGGATGACATGGTCGTCAAGAGTGTAAAGGCCAGCAATCATGTTAGCACCTTGCAGAAAGTATTCAACAGCGCTCGACAAAATAAGCTAAAGTTTAACCCAGAGCAATGTGTTTTTGGGACAGTAGGTGGCAAGTTTTTGGACTTTATGATCACGCAGAGGGGCATTGAAGCGAATTCGGCTAAAATTCAAGCCATTTTGGAGATGAAGAGCCTCGAAAGCAGGAAGGAGGTCCAGAGGCTGACGGGTCGGGAAGTGACGTTGAATTGCTTCATGAGCCGGGTTGCGGATAAATGTTATCACCTTTTTAAGGTGATTGGAGGTCCTACCAATTTTGAATGGACCAACGAATGCGAAGAATCATTGACATCTATAAAGCAATCACTACAGCAGCTCCTTGTCTTGACTAGACCATGCCCAGGGGATGTTTTGAGCCTATACTTAGTAGTGTCAAAATACGCGGTCAGTGCGGTGCTGGTGAAAGAGTTCCCCAGGATGCAGAGGCCTGTTTATTATGTCAGCCAGGTGTTGAGGGGTGCGAAAACTCGATAAAACCTTACAGAGCAGTTGGTATTCACATTGATTGTAGCAGTCCAAAAGTTAAGGCCATACTTTCAGTCCCATACCGTGCAGATCATGACCGATCAGCCCGTCAAGCAAATCTTACACCGACCCGAGACATCCGGAAGAATGCTGAAGTGGGCAATCGAGCTAAGCGAGTTTGACATTGAATTTAGGCCAAGAACGGCCATCAAGGCGCAGGTGCTAGCAGATTTTATTGCAGAGCTAACAACCCCACCCGATCTTTCCCAACAAACAGAAGCAGTATGGAAAATCTTTGTGGACGGATCCTCGCACAGCGAAGGGTCTGGAGCAGGAATCATCATGATAGGGCCAGAATCTGAGGAGTTGACATACTCACTGCGTTTTGAGTTCCCTGCTACAAATAACGAGGCCGAGTACGAAGCAGTCATCACGGGTTTGAATCTAGCAACCAGATTTGGGATAACCTCAGTGGAAATTTGCAGTGACTCTCAGTTGATCGTCGGACAGGTGACAGGTGAATTCGAAGCAAAGGACGGAAAAATGGCGTCCTATCTCATGAAGGTTAGGGACTTGCAAAGGGAGTTTACAAGTTTCAAAATAACCAAAGTCCCTCGCAAAGATAATGAACGAGCAGACGCCCTATCCAAACTGGCATCAACTAACCCCAAGCATCTACCCAACACTGCTAACGTACAAGTCCTACGACAATCAAGCATCCTGCTCATAAACGATGTTACATGTCCGGAGCTTGAAAAAAGCTGGGTAGACCCCCTGGTAGACTACTTGACGGAAAATAAACTGCCGGAGGATGCGATAGAGGCTAGAAGGCTGAAAGTGCGGGCAGCGTCATTCACAATGATCGACGGACAGCTGTACAAACGAGGCTTTACCATGCCCTACTTAAAATGTGTCCGTCCCTCGGAAGCTCAGGATGTGCTACTTGAGATACACTCGGGGATCTGTGGCAACCACCCGGGGGCAGCTACTCTTGCTTTCAAAGCACTGCGACAAGGATACTACTGGCCCACAATGAAGGAGGATGCCAAGGGGTTGGTAAAGAAGTGCGACGCGTGCCAGCGTCATGGAAACTTAATTCATGTTCCTGCTGAGCAACAATCAGCCATTTTTGGAGTAAGCCCTTTCTTCCAGTGGGGGATGGATATTCTGGGGCCTTTACCCATGGCTAAGGGACAGCGAAAGTTTTTACTGGTGGCCATTGATTATTTCACTAAGTGGGTTGAAGCAGAGCCTTTGGCCACCATTACAACAGCAAAGGTACAAAGCTTCATCTGGAAGAACATAATATGCAGATTCGGTATACCAAGAGTCATTATCACTGACAACGGCAAGCAGTTCGATAACCATAGTTTCAAAGCTTTTTGCTCGAGTTATCACATAAATCACAGGCTCACCTCGGTAGCTCACCCTCAATCCAACGGGCAAGCAGAAGTCATGAACCGAACAATCCTGTGGGACCTCAAAACAAGATTGGAGAAGGAAAAGGGGCTTTGGGCAGACGAACTACCAAATGTGTTGTGGGCATATCACACCACCCCACGAGAAACCACAGGAGAGACCCCTTTCAAGCTGTCTTTTGGGATGGAAGCGGTAGTTCCCGTGGAGAGCCTGAACGACCCCGGCAGAATGAAAAGCGACCAGTTTGACATCTCGGCAACCAACGCAGAACTTGACCTGTTGGACGGAGTGAGGGAAAAAGCAGCTATACGGATGGCGGCTTATAAGAGAAAGGCCGCCGGGTACTTCAACCGTAAAGTAAAGCCAAGGGTTTTCCAGCCGGGAGATCTCGTTCTAAGGGAAGCAGCAGCTGCGGGCCACCCTCCGACCAAGCTGGGGCAAAATTGGGAAGGACCTTATGAGGTAATACGAAGTCTTGGAAAGGGGGCTTACAGCCTAAAAGACTTGAAAGGAAAACCCCTAGGCAGGCCATGGAATGTTGAGCACCTCAAGCAGTACTATCAGTGAATAAACAAACGGAAGATTCGAGCAGCACAAGTATCAGCGTATAATTTAGTATGTAGACAAGTTTTTAATTCGAGTAACCACGTGTAAATATTGTAGCTAGGACTCTCATGATGTAATGCCTGCAATAGGCACACCTGATTGAATTTTATTTAATGAAAAGCTTAAGTGGCGGCAGATGATGAGGGCGCTACGGAAGGGCCAGCCTAGCTGGGACGTCCTGGTGCGCCTACTGAGTCACCAAATCTTGGCAAGTTAAGTTCTGTAACAAGATTTTGGCCTATGTCGAAGTGAAGCAAACACGCATAGCGATGAACAAAAAACCCAAAAAATGGGCTAGCTCAAAATCGCTAGGGAGTAGGTGGTAAGCCTCCCAAAACCAGAAATGGTTAAGGCCTAAAATCACCTAACCCCGACCTCAACAATTCAAGACGAGTCGACGCACAGCGATGAGCAAAAAACCCAAAAAATGGGCTAGCTCAAAATCGCTAGGGGTAGGTGGTAAGCCTCCAAAACCAGAAATGGTTAAGGTCTAAAATCACCTAAACCCGACCTCGACAATTCAAGATGAGTCGACGCACAGCGATGAAAAAAAAAAAAAAAAACCAAACAACGGGCTAGCTCAAAATTGCTAGGGGCTGGTGGTGAAATTACAAAACCGAGCACAATCAAAGCTCAAAAATCATCGAAACACGACGATCAAGATAGCTCAACGTGCAAATAAAAAAAAAGGGGGGAGGCTGAGGGAAAGAACGCAAAGATAACGCGTGACAAAAAATAGTATGCATGTTCAATGAATAAAAATGTCAGTCCACATCCCGGACCAGGAAACAACTGGAAACAACTTGACGGCAAAAACAAAATAGCCGTAGTAAAATCTAAAACGCATACAAAAAAAAATTAATTAGGTCAGCCCAAATGAAGAGTCCCATCACCCTCGACTCGGGATGTATGCCCCGCTGCCCTGGATTGGGAAGTACTGCCTTCCTTGCCTTTGCGCTGAGCCAAAAATCTATCAAAACCAGCGGGATCAATGGTGGGGTGCTCGGTCGATACCCACTCCTTGGTCAGTTTGATGGACGCCGCCATCGCCTTCCCCCCATAAGAATGCAAAGTCTTGGCAAAGTCGGACGACGCCTTATACTGCTCAACCGACGTCTCCAAATCCTTAGCATGCTCGACAGAAGCCTTATACTTTTCCACTGCCTCCCCGGGAGCCCGAGCCAAAAAAGAGCGTAAATTGTCTATCTCCTCCTCTTGCTCACGAGCGCGGACCTCTTGCTCACGAGCGCGAGCCTCTGAAGCTTCGAGAGATTTCTTCAACGATGAAATTCTTTTCTTTGACTGGAGAGATTCTTTCTCCTTTTCCTCGGCAAGGGTCTTTAGCTCCGATGATAGGCGACGGCTCGACTCGACAAGCCCGACTTGAAGGGCCAAAACCTGAAAATAACCAAAAAATAAAATAGCTACGGGACATATACAAGGTTAAACCAAATAACAACAAATGAAAGCGTACCCTCTGTGTATATACTGCTAAGACCCTCTCGATATCACTTGCGCTCCGCCCAGCAATCGCTCGGGCACGCCCGGGTGCGACCAAGGACTTAATTGCCCTCAACTCTGAATAACCACGAGTTGGCGGAAACCTGAAATCCGGAAGAGGAGACCCCTCTCGCTCAATCACGATACGGCTCGAGCCACCCCCCCATCCACGGGAGGTGTAATGACCTCGAC
>CAIGRB010068976.1:47265-62384 GCA_903798255.1 Fraxinus quadrangulata
GAGAACAGAACGTGGGGTGAGTGGAGAACGTGGGGTGAGTGAAGAATGTATGCGTGGGACACGATACCACCCAGCGCCTATAAATACCCCCAAGGTAAGAATGTTGTAGCTTCTTGAAACCCGAACTCTTGAACTGAGAATATACAAGTCACTTACTCTTTTCAGACATTAGCTGATTCTTACGCCGGAGGTACAACGGGGGACAAAAGCCCCGCCCTCATTTTGCAGGTAGCTTTCTCTGATCGGAACACCAGTCGGAACAGCCGGACCACCAGTCGGAACACCAGTCAGAACAGTCGGAACACCAGTCGGAACACTCTACACGTCATCGTTGTTGTGGAGGTAACTTGTGATTATTTCAGTATTGAAAATACGAAGTTCGACTCAAACTACACCCAGAGGTATAAATGCGAAATTAATAAATTATAATTAACCAGCAACAAGTCACTAATTAATTATCTCTAGATGATTATGCAATCAGTTCAATTATCCTATATTTGAATACCATAGAAAATAACAACAGTGAATAAAGCAATTAATAACGCACATTATGATAACGGAGAAACTCCTACTGGATAAAAACTCCGGGCACTTTGTCAGTCAACAATCCACTATAAACAATTTATAACTTGCAGTCTACCAGACTAGACGATGATACGTACTATCTGATCTCTTGATTGCAATTTCAACAGCTCTCCTGGATTTTGTGCCTGCACCAACTCCCAACTACAGTTTTCAAAACTCTCCTGGATTACGTTCTCCTGCAGCAACTCTCGGTTGTGTGAAATCGTCTATCTCCTATGGATTCACGAAGAACACTGCGTTCTTCAACGACTTGAACTCCAGTCACATTCCCTTCATCTTCAGAACTCCGACAGATATGAAGGAAGCAGCATTTTGGTATTTGAATTGTGAAATTGATATTTTTCTTACCGCCAAGAACAAATCACTATGTGAATAATGAAGGTTGAAGAGTAATTGATGAAGAGAATATGAAAAACTAAGTGTTTGCTCAATGACAAACCTTAGGAAAATCGTTCAGAGGCGTTTTGTATTTATATGTTAGGTCAAGGAATGAATGCGCCAAATAAAAAGTCTTTAAAAAATGAATTAAAAAATTCTCGGTTTGTACTATCGCTCGAGCGAGAGTTGAACGATAGGTTGTCGCTCGAGGGAAGGCGAGGCGACAGGCAGATGATGCAGTTTTTGTTTCTGACGCTCGAGCCAAACCTTGACGACATTCTAGCGAAATTCCGCGCCATTTTTCCTTCTTTCTCATTCTCGAACCCTAGACCTAAAATAACACAACTTTCACTAATTGCACATTGCTTCTTGACTTTTACAACATATCAATTTAAGTCCATTTTGTTCACAGACTTGCCAATTTCATTAAATATCTAACAAGCTCACTCTTTGACATTCTGTGACAAAACTACAATCTAAAGTCAAGGTAGTAGTGAAATAAAATTGCACACTCAACAACTGACAAAACCAATAATAGTCTTGATCGAATTCTGCTTTTCATTTATCAAAACATGTTTCTTAAAATAAACAACTCAAGTACCCAGTGTAAAATGTATGTGAAACAGTGTTAAGTATAAACCCAGTTTAAGTAATTAATCAAGCAGTACTGAGTGTAAAAATGAATGAAGCAGCTACTAACTTATAACTCATTTTTCAGTGTTATATCATATGCTAAATTTAGATGTAACATCAATGCAACCCAACATACCAAAACGAAATATTGATACTACAAAACATCAAAAACTTAATCTAACAATTACTAAAATACTCACATTATCATATAATGTCTTAGAAGTTTTTATAAGATACATCATATTAAAGCAAAATAGATACATCAAAATTATCTACTCCATCAAAATCTAGATACATAAAAAATATACTACTCCATCAAAATCTAGATACATCAAAAATATATCTACTCCATCAAAATCTAGATACATCAAAAATATACATACTCCCCATTTTTGTCACAAAATGACAAGGGCAACCTAGCAACTAATCAACATCGCCAGCATCATCAGAATCAGTCCTCTCGTTAGAAGCTGCGTCATTATCCCAATGTCGACGAATCTAACGGAGCCCACGCTTAAGATAACCAACAGCACCACGAAGTGCAGTAAACTCAGTAGTGTGTCGATCAACTGTAGCATGCTGCTTGATCAGCACAGTCATCTGTCCCATAAGTGCAACAGATGGATCAATGGGAACAGACGGAATATCAGTAGGTGGAGGAATAGACTCAGCCGGATGAGGAGTAGAAGTAGAAGACGATGGAATATCGGTGGGTGGAGGTGCAGAGGAAAAAGTAGGGAAATTCGAGGAATTAAAAGATATAAGGTCATCTATAGGCTCAGCCAGCACGATCGGGTCAACAGGCTATGTTGGCTCAGAAAAAAGCATGTGATATACTCTGGACAATAGTGGTATGGCCAATCGTCCGGGAAACCCACCTCGAAACCCTCTTTGGAAAACTCACTCCTAGGGCTATTAATAACCTATAAATCACATAAGCATAAGACAGCCCCACCCGGGAGACAAATCGACATAATGACCTCACGCTCAAACAAAACGGGTCATAATGAAAGCAGCGACCCAAAAGTATTTTGGGCAATCGCAGATATAAACCTAGACCTACTATATGAAGAGGATGTGCCAAGCGTCGAAGCAGCAGCAGTACGAGCCGTCTTAGACGGCATTTGAATCAGGTAAAACCAATATATCAATTACCAGGACTGAACACAAGAAATGTATGAAAGCACGTAAACCGAGGCAAAAGTTCATATGCAATACACGTGGATGGAAGCGCACAATGATGTCGTAGACCCTGGAAGTAGGTGACTTGAAGACAAGATGTGTGTCATGACGACATGCAGCGGTGACGTGATGTCACCTCGCGTTGTCAACTCCAAAACAAGGTAACTATCACGGTGCGTGTGCAAGTTCAAGACTACAAATGCAAACACTACTTCAACCACCCCAACAAACACAATCACATACCATGAATCCTTAATCATCCAAAACAAAACAAAATCAGACCAAAAACATATGCCCAAAATAGAAAGCAATCACACAATATTGCCACAACACTAAGACTCTATTCAACAAATCTCCAGCAACTACCAAAGACCATCTCCAATCCACCAACAAATTCTAATCCATCCTCCAACACCAAACCAAATGAAAAGGAAGAAATGAAATGAAGAACATCAAACAAAACAAAAATCGCACCAAAAAGGGTCCAAGAATCCAATTTTCGTTGCAGAATAGTGCAATAAGTGGTGACATTGTATGAGAATGCATAACCCATGTAGTACAAATGCCAAACATTAAGGTAAGAATGACCAAAAACCAAAAAAGAAATTGCAGAAACGAGAGAAAATAAGGGTTTTAGTGATTTACCTCTTGAAAATAGTTGATTCAATGAAATAGCACCACAATGTAATGATTTGGAACGTTTAAAGTGTGGGTAAAACACAAATATGATGTGGGTTGGAGAATGTTGAAGGAAATCAAAAGAAAAAGTGGAAAAAAAAGTACGTAAAACCCTAAAAAAGAACGTCAAAATTTAAATATACGGGTTGTCGCTCGAACGAGAGGCGAGCGATAAGACAACCTCTTCTTTTATCGCTCGATTAACCCTTAGCGATAAGCAAGCGAAAATTAATCGACACAAATAACAGTGAAAATTTTGAAAATTTCGAAAAATAGCATTTAAAACCAAAATTTTCTGACGATGAACTCAAAAATGCACGCGCTCACACGTAATGCATCATCAATAAAACTATCCCACGTACTCAATTAAGTTCAAAATGGAGTAAAGTGTATAGGTGACTCACGTGTGTTAAGTGTTACTATTTTTTTCATGAACATGACTCTAAACCTTAAATTTGTGAGAAGGGACATGCGTACATTACTATTAAAAAATTATTTTCTTTACTAAGTGAAAGTCAGACCCATAAGATTTTTTAGGACCTAAAAACGAGCTCAATTATATATATTTTTTTCTTTTCTCTCCCTGAATTTTAGCATATAATTTTCACGTCGCTTTACTCAAATAATGCATCTTATGTAGAGACTCTTGTCCATTAAGCGACTACATTGACCCCTGTAACGAGCTTTATGCCGGTTAACCCAAGTCAATTGACCATAGACGTCAGATTATGAGAACCCCTCGAGCTTAATTACTCGAGTCAAATAGGTTTCGAACAAAAGTATAAGATGAACCAAACTATTTATAATTTTTTATGAATAATATAGGGAGATACATCATGAGCTAAGGTCATCTAAATGTAGGTCAATTCACATTCAAGATCTCCTTACCAACAGATGACAGGCATCCCAAATCTCACACATGCGGTCCAAACTCACTCACAAGATCACAGTGTGTGATGTACGATTGTACATAGAGAAACTTATACTCAATACTCCATATTAAAACTGAACCAAGTAAAGGAAATAACAGTATAGAACAGATGAATGCATACTTGGTCACAAATACTATGTTTAAGAGCACCATGAAATGTCTAGAGCCCAAAAACACATTTTTTTTTAAATAAACAAAAAAAAAAATTTAAAGAAAATTAAAAACCAACACAAAATAATGAAAAAAAAAAAAAAACAAAAACAAAAACATAAATATGTGAGATGCATGCAAGAATGAATAGACTCAATGGATTGGACATGCATGCATTTAAGAATCTAATCAAGGAGAAATATGGATGGTCTTACTTTTAAAAGCATGATCAATCTCACGACCTTCCAGATTACTCTTTTTAACCCAAACCTTTTTAAAAGTAAAAGTTATCCTAGTTAACTGAGTCATCATCTTAGTTAAATGACTCACCTGGTTAGCTGGAAAGTCAACATTGCTAGAGAAATTCTGACTTTTACTCATTGTGACGAGTTTACAACACTTAAGTTTTGTGTGTCCCAAAGCGCCACAATGGGCTAAAATAGCTGCCTGCTCGGCCAGCGGCTCGGGATCCTACGAGTTCTTCTATTTTAACAGCATCTAAATCTTTACTTTCTTTAATAGAGGTGACTTTAGGTCTAAACCGTTCAAGTAGGGATCTAAGGACTTTTCTAACGATCTTCGACTCGAGAATCTTTTCACTTAGGTTAAAACTCGAATGAATTATGTCACTCAACTTCGTATAGAATTGAACGATTCATCGTCATTCATTCTAATTTCTTCAAACCTAGAGGTTAACATCTTCAGTTTATGATTTTTAATAGTTTTAGTTCCCATGTGTGTGGTTTCTAAAATGTCCAAAGCTTCTTCAGCAGTCTTACACATCGAAACTCTCCTAAATTCTTCAGCAGACACAACCATGAATAGGGCACGAATGCCATTACTGTTCCAGTTATATTCAGCTAGATCATCTTTAGTCCAAAGGGAGATATCAGTGGATATAACAACACCAACAACAGTAATTAAAGGTGGGGTCCATTCAGTTTGAACGCTAATCCAAATACGTTCATCCAAAACTTTAAGAAAGACTCTCATTCAAACTTTTCAATAAGTATAGTTGCTTTCGTCGAAAAACGGAGGCACGGACAATGACTGATTCATCTAGAATTAATTAAGGGTCAGAAATTGAAATTAGGCCCTAATAACAATTGAAAATACGAAGTTCGACCCAAAATACACTTAGAGGTGGTAAATAGGTGTAAATGAAAAATTAATAAATTATGATTAACTCTGGACACTTTGCCAATCAACAATCCACTATAAATGATTTATAACTTACAGTCTACCAAATTAGACGACGACACGTACTATCTGATTTCCAGATTGCAATTCCAACAGCTCTTCTAAATTTTGTGCTCTTATACCAACTCATAGCTGCAGTTTCCAAATCTCTCCTAAATTATGCTCTCCTGCAGCAACTCCCAATTTTTTGAAATCGTCTATCTCCTGTGGATTCACGAAGAACACTGCATTTTTCAACGACTGGAACTCCAGTCACCTTCCATTGATCTTCAGAACTCTGACAGATATGAAGGAAGCAGCAGTTTGGTATTTGGATTGTGAAATTGATGTTTTTCTCACCGCCAAGAATAGATCACTATGTGAATAATGAAGGTTGAAGAGTAATTGATGAAGAGAATATGAAAAATTAAGTGTTTGCTCAATGATAAACCTTAGAAAAATCGTTCAGAGGCATTATGTATTTATATGTTAGGTTAAAGAATGAATGGGCTAGATAAAAAGTCTTTAAAAAACAAATTAAGAAATTCTCGAATAGTACTATCGCTCGAGCGAGAGATGAGCGACAATGGAGTGACAAGTTGTCGCTCGAGCAACAGACAGGTAATGCAGTTTCTATTTCTGACGCTCGAGCCAAACTTTGGCGACAGTCTAGCGAAATTCCGCGCCGTTTTTCCTTTTTTTCCATTCTCGAACCCTAGACCTAAAGTAACACAACTTTCACTAATTGCACATTGCTCATTGACCTTTAAAACATATCAATTTAAGTTCCTTTTATTTACAAAGTTGCCAATTACATTAAATACCTAACACATATCATTAAGGGAAATTAGCGCAAATGGTGATTCTCTCTTCACGCGTTTTTGGTCTCAAATTTAATTATATAATTAGGTTCTGGTGTGTAAATGATCTTTCTAAATAGATTCCGTTTAAAAAGAACATAATTTTTGCACGTGAATTACACTTTTATTTTATGTCTTTTTATTGCAAATGTAAACGTGTCAAACATAAATAAATAAATAAATTTGAAAAAAAAAAGAAAAAAAAAGAAGGCAAAAAAATAAAAAGATGTTGGATTTATAGATAAAAATAAATCTATTATGTTTGCTCGTTAAAAATATTTCTATATGGCCTAAAACAATCACGTCGGCAGTAAGTGATACAAAAGATTTGATAACTTTGTTACCTGTGTTTTGTCAAGAGTGCCTTTGGCCGAAAACAGTGTTCTTGTTTATCTCATGTTGTATGATGACAATATGTTATTAGTTGGTGATATCATGACTAGTATAAACAAGATAAAAAGAATCTTAAGCAATGAATTTGAAATGAAAGACTCAGGTCATGCGAAAAGGATTTTAGGAATGGATATTATGAGAAATAAATGTAACCATACTTTAATTTTGAAACAAACTTCATAAGTTGAAAATGTGTTATGGAAATTTGCTATGCATGAATCTAAACCTGTGACATTACCTCTTGCTAGCCATTTCAAATTGAACAAAGATAAGTTCCCTATAGATGACAATGTTATAAAAAACATGGAAAATGTGCCCTATCTAATGCTGTTGGATCAGTTATGTACACTATGGTATGCACTAGGCCTGATGTTGCACAAGCTATAAGTAAATTGATATTTATGGTCAATCCTGATACTGAACATTGGACTGCATTAAAATGGTTATTTAGATATTTAAAAGGATCGCCAAATTTGGGTTTTTAAAGCATGTAAATGAGTTATTCTTAAGGGTTTTGTGAACTCTGATTATGCTGGTAATAGGGACAATAGAAAGTCTATTATTTTTATACATTTACCTTGTGTGAAACCTGTGTAAGTTGGAAATCCCAACTAGGCTATTGTTGTCCTTTCTACCACTAAAGTTGAATATATGGTTGTCACTCAAGTCAAAAAAGAAGCATTATGGCACAAATGTTTATTAAATAAAATAAATGAACTATCATCCTATAGCTGTTTATTGTGAAAATCAAAATGCTATTCATTTATGTAAGAGATGTGTCTTTCATTAAAGAACTAAGCATAAGATGTCAGATTACATTTTATTTAAAATATAATAGCAAATGAATCTGTTTTTCTTGAGAAAATTCCTATAGAATTTAACTCACAATTTATTTCATTGATCACAAATCAAAAAAATTATAGGTCACATTTTATTTATCGGTCACACATTTTCAAATTTGTTGGTCACATTATTTTTTAATCAAAAATTATCGAATTTTAAAATCACATTTTAATAGTTAGTCACAATGAACCAAATAGTTGGTCACATACACCAAAAAACCCCACCCCTATCCCGATCCACCACCAACACTTGGTCACAGACCAACCAAATAGTTGGTCAAAAACATTATCCCATCACCGTCGCCACCACCACAACAACACCACAACACCACCAACAACAACGCCGTCGCCACTAGATCCAATACACAGCCAATAAAAATATCACAACCACCACTGTCATCGCCACGACTAGTCACCACCGCTATCGCGGCCATCATTTTTGCAATACCACCATCACCACAGTACACCAGCAACACCACACACATACCACCAGTCACCATGGCCACCACCGCCAAAAGAACACCACACACCACCATCACAGCCACCACCATAAAAAAGTTGGTCACATACACCAAACACCTCACCCCCGATCTGGATCCACCGGCAATACTTGGTTACATATCAACCAAATAGTTGGTCACAAACAATATCCAACCGCCACCACCCTCACAACACCACCGCCAACAAAGCGGCCACCAATAGATACTGACACCGCCAACAAAACCACAACCACCGCCAACAACAAGAAAAAGACCACCATTACACAATTGCCACCTATACCACACCAATGCAACCACCACCAAAAAAAAAAAATTCCCACCACCACACAATCACCTATACCACACCACCAACAAAAAAACACAACGCATCGACTACCGCAGTACAACAAAAAACCACCACCATGAGAGAGACCCATGTGCTCAATGGATGCGCCAAGAGGAGTAGGTGCCTGAGGTGGTAGTCCGAGAACATGGGTCCCACCATCGGTGTTGGAATCATCAACATAAAGTTGCACAATTATCGGTTGCATGAATAGGGCTTGCAGATTTTGATGGGGATGGTTATTTATTGGTTGGCGACCATGGTTAGGGTGGTCTTGAGAAGATGAATTGGCAGTATATTGGGCATGCCGTGAGGAGTCGTCGACATCAGTCGGCGTTGATTGCAGCGTCGCGACGCTGCCGTTCAAAGCGGCATCGACCGACGATTCTGTTGAGAACGCTCAGCACCCTTTGATGCCGCTGCATCGCCTGCCGATGCAACTCCTTCATTGTCGGTCACCGACGTGCAAATAGAGAGAGGGAGAGACAATAAGAGAGAGATGTAGAGAGAAGCGTGAAAATCGACTGAAGAAGAGAGGAGGAATAGTGAAAAATAATTAGGGTTTGGGTGGGTGGAGTTAATTTAATTTTAAGATATTAAAAAGTTCAAATTGATACCTGATTTTTGAATTTTTTTTTATCAAATCTGATTTTTGAAATGTGATATTTAAACACCTGGATTTGTGTAATTTCCACAATATAGTTTTACATTTTGAACTTGCAATGACTTGCTGGTTAAATCNCAAATCTGATTTTTGAAATGTGATAATTAAACACCTGGATTTGTGTAATTTCCACATAGTTCTTCCTACGCTATGATGATAATGGGCCAAAATTGGTCCAGTTGTTAAGGAATTAATTGCCTGATAGTTTCATGTGTTTGACCCACAACCCGAGCCCAATATTAAGGTCTAAGTTGCATATCTGATTTGCAACTTTAGTTGTCAAATGAAGTGATAAAGTATTATGTGATATAGACCGGATTGAGATCAACGGATGTGTTGATTTGTATAAATAAAACCCATTAGGGTTACTTTTCATTATTCCAATCGTTTTCTTTTGAGATCGAGGCTAGGGTTTTCTCTTTGGCTTCTTTTCGCCTTCTTTGAAACTTTTGATTTGATGTGTTTTTGAGTATTAATCTATATATATTCTTAGTGAGTCTTTGTAATTTTTGATGAGGTAAAACATTTGGGATCTTTGGGTTGATGTTTTACGGTCCATTGAAGCCGCTTCTCTTGACCTTTGTGGTTTGGGTTTGTGTGGCCACCGTGTCTGCATAAGTGTACAATAATGTGAGCCCGGATCTTCAATACCTTATGTCTTTAGAAATCGATTCTGTTTGTAATAGATTCAGATCTTGAGAGTTGAATTTTGCATTGCAATCTGTATTTTGTATAGCACTAAATAAATAAGAAAAAAGGAAAATTCGATATGTAGTATGTACGCTAAAACAATACTTTGAAAAATCCTCCCAAAGGTTAAAAAAAAATTGATAATTTATTAATTTATGTTTACCACAACAAGCATAACAAAACTAAAAAACAACTGGATTCCCAAACAATACCCACAACTTCATTACTCCCAAAATTGCAGATTCAACAATTTTTTGCCACACTTTACATTCCAGATGAACCCAGATGCTAATAAAGATTGCAATCCTTGAAATTATCTTGAATCAATTTTCTTCAATTTCATGATCTAAAATTCTCCCTGTAATAGCTGCTGCTAGTGCAGCTGTGAAACTGGGATTTCTTGCTAAAGTAGAAGCCATTTGTTCAACCATTGATTTAGAGAAAGAGCTGGAGGATGGAATTTCAGTTACAGCATTTGGTAGTTGTATTGAAATCTCATCTTCAGAAGGATTCTTGTGGTTGTGTTTGCCTTCATAAGTGGCTACTAAAAGAGATGGATCGTTAACACTTCTTTGCACCTGCAAGTATAAATCAGTTATTTCCTCAAAGCAGTTGATATTCTTGTGGAAGACTCAATTTGAAAACACAAGTTTGTTGTGTTTCACAGGTTAAGTTTTTAAATAAAGTTATTCAATATGGTAACCAAAGAGAGGAGTTCCTGAATTCAAGTTTGCTACCAAAACATTTATGGAAAAATGTGCATGTGTTACACATAGATGTAAAATGAAATTGGCTTCACTTTATGGTCGTATTGAAATAATTTCAATAAATAAGTTTGTCCCCTGTATGTGTTAAACTACAACAAAAAGTCACACACCGTGCTCGTACTAATGGGCTTATGGTATGTTTAGTAAATGAGATTAAATGACAATAGTGTAATAAATAAGAAAATCTATTTTAGAGTGTGTTTGGTGCATATTAAAATGAGAAAATGCATTTTTTTTGAAGTGATGTGATGAGGAATGTGTGGTTGAAAAAGAATGAAAAGTTATTGATGTGATGAAAAATATTATTTTATTGAAGAATGTGTGGTTGAAAATGAGTAAAAGAATAAGAATGAAAAAAATAACGTGGCTCAAAAATGGGCTTAGTATCTCGTCCGATCTATTAGTGCGTGCGATCAGGTACACGATGGAATTCAAAATCCATGAAATGAACTCACCTTCTTCTTGACTGGGCAAGTTGGGGAAAAAGAGCACTGATAGTAGGCTCTAGGAGATGGGTTGTCTCTAGTCACCTTTTGTCCATATTTTCTCCATAGATATCCATCCTTTACTACCTGTAGTCAAAACCTCATCACATCTTTATGCTTGTACGCACAAGTTTTTTCGTTAAATCATCTAGTGTTTGTGTGACAAAGCTTTCGAAAAAAAAAAATTCCCCAGATTTTGAAAGACGATAATGAAATATGTGGTTGAAAAGTTGATTAAAATTATAGATTCTCGGAAATATGTGATCAGAATTGAAGTTTAACCAATTGAGAAATTGATAAAATTTTGACAAAGATTTATCAAACAAGCACCTAATTTCATATTTAAGAGTTAGCTTCTAGATGAGATGGTTGAACATATTTTCATTAAACCGTATATTTTCGAGCTCAAGAATAAACTTACTAGGCTCATTTCAGATGGATCCATGCGTACATAAACCTTTGAAACATTTGAAACAATTTCTTTTGGTGTCCCATTTGACCCTTGAACACAGCAGCTACGTGTACTGATTCTATTTTTCTCAACAAAATTGTCACAATGTTCTGTATAATGGGCCTTTCTCTTTCTTGATTTCATGAGTTCATCTCCCGAGTACTTCTGCATCAAATCATTGTAATTTCCGTATATAATATCAAGTAATTCTGTTAGCTTCTTATTTTCAGATTTCATCCGATTTAACTGCGGGATCAAAAACTGAACAGTCTGCATATAAATTACAGGTTTATGGTTAGAACTTGGAAGTTGGAGGAAACATTAAAAAGAAAATGAGTAACTCAGAAAGCTTTACGCCACTTTAGGCTTTCTAGACGACTAAATATTGTTACCATAAACATTTCATAACCATTAGAAAGTATCATGGAAACGAGTGTCATCATATAAACTCAAAAAATTTATGTAATTTCTTTGGCGTAGATGGTTTTAAATCCTAGTTTGGCACATTCTTTTTGAACTAGATGGAGAAAGTAGAAGAAATGAAGAAGAAACAAATTTCTATTTGAATTTGTTTTAAGGGAAACTAAATTACAACACAAGGCCGGGAGAAGCAATATTGAACTTTGCTTACTCACCTCGTCTTTCATTGATGACTTTCTTTCACCAACAGATTCCTTTTCAAACTCCTCATTCTGATAGAAAAACATAAAAAAATCAGTAAATATTTGCTACATAAGAAATTAATGGTGTACGCAGGAATTAATGAAGAGAAATGAAAATATCAGAAGTTTTAGTTTCTTTTTTTTTTTCGTTAAACAATTAATTAGACATATGGATCCTTACTGGAATTTCGCTCTGGTTGTGCTTAGGATTGGTGTTGAGGTCAAGAGTAGTGTCCATAGACATGTTGAAGAACTCTAAGCAATTTGCACTCCTAAGGGTTTTGGGTTCTTAATTGACCTTCGCTAGTAGGGTTTGGTTGATCAAATGAATGAATACATATATTTATACAGGTGGGGGTGGGGTGGTTTAAAAATCTTGAAGTCAAGTCTTTGGTTTTATATATAATGGATGGAAAGTGTGAGGAAATTAAGGTCGTCCAGAAAAATGTCGATTACATCACTATGGCGCCCCTGGATGGCCAGGGCCAAAGCAGGTTTATTCCTATCAACTTTGTCTGTCGAAGGATTAGGTCAAGAAATTCCACAAGCACTATCAAGAATTCAACGTTTTCTTAGTGATGATGCTGTGTTCTAACCCTGTAGACTATTTTTCAATGTTTTATAGTTTAGATGGAGAGTTTCAAGCTAAATTGTTCACATAGAAAGAGCATCCAGTGACTTTCACGTGTTTCCAAATTATTTCACTTTCATGTATGTTGTCTAAGCCGATATTTTATAATTAAGCCCATGTTTCCTTGGATTAAAATAAGATTTTAGTAGATTTTGATAAAAGTTCATAAAATTTGCTTGAAAAGTCGTCCACCCCATCAATGTGTGGTTATATTTTACATTTAGGCCTATGATTGATAGGTACAAAATCAGAAGATTTTGATAAAAGTTGATAATATGTGTGGTTGAAAAGTTCTGAATATCATAAAATTTGTGGTTAAAATTAGTTGTTAATTTTAACTTAAATTTTAATTTTAATTTTAATTTCTATCAAATAGGGGCTAAATAAGGGGGTTGTTTTTTTCTAACTACTTTAGATAAAGTAGTTCAAGGTTATATATGAGTAGCAGTGGAAAACACTACTATTTAAAATTGTGCATATATAAAATATCTTATGAAAAAGTGAATCTAATTACATGCGAATGATGTGTTGAAGATATAATCTAAATAAATAAATATTTTTAATTGTTTAGATGTAGTAACTGAACATGTAAATCTCGATAGGGAGTCGAGTTAGTCTAATTAAGGGGTCAAGTTATTGGTCTTTCAAGTGTTTTCTTAAAAATACACCTTGATAATATATATCCGTTGAGTGAAAGATGAATATTTTTCATAAAAAAAATTAAAAGGAGTTCATTTTCCATCTCAATAAAATTTTATTCACCGTCCACATAATTAGTGTTATTTGAATATGGGGGCATAACATACAAACTTGTTCTAGACAAGATGTTGATACACTCCACTCACTCGAAGTTAAATACATACTTTCAAAAATAGTAATTTTATTGGATTAAGTAAAATTGATAGAAAATCTTTTATAGCATCTTTGGTATTTTATATTAAAAACAATATTTTACTTGATTAAGATATAGTGTTTCATCATCACCAACTTCAACCTATGCTAATATATTTGGTAGAATGAAATTGGATTTTCAAGAATTAAGATTTAAAAATGATTTATTTGCATTTATTGCTCGATGCGAATTTGCTTGTGCTACGTCTGTAATGAGTTAACTCAATTAGGGTGTTTAAAAAAGATTGATTTTGATAAAATGTGATAGAAATGTGTGATTGAAAAGTTGATAAACGTTGTGGGTTTCATTAATTTGTAATTAAAATTAATTATTTAGTTCGGCCTCAATTTTTTAAGCTATTCCAAACACGCACTTATGTCACTGACTATACGTCATCAGCTCATTTTTTCTTTTAATTCAAATTTATTGAAATAAATATTATAGATATATAGAATAAAAACTTTTTAACTAGTACACAAGAAGAAAATGCATGTACCACACAAACTCACCGTAGCTATATCAACGAGCCGAGCTCGAGCCGAAAAAAAAGCTCGGACTCGGGTCGAGCTTTTTTCGGCCCGAGCAAAGCCCGATCGAAAAAAAAAGGCTTAGCCCGAGCTTTGGCCCGAGCCGGGCCAGCTCGGGTTTTTTTTTCCTTTGTGCTACCTGCGCAGGCAATAAAAAAAGCTATCTGCTTGCTACCTATTCGGGCAGCCCCCTTTTTTTTTTTTTTACGGGCCGGCCCGAGCTCAAGCCAGTGTCCCAAAATGGTGGGGTCCGACAAGGGCTTTTTCCGGGCCGAGCTCGAGCCGACGAGCTTTTTTTCCATCCCTAACTCATCGTCAACCATTTTATGTAAAGTCACTCGAAAAGAAATTGAAAAATTTGAAAAACTTACCTGGTGGTTATAACATGGAGTCAACTTCAATGATTAAGTCATTAAGGTCTTGTTTGTCACCCATTATTGTGTTGAAAATGGAGTAATGAATAGTATTTTTTAGAGAATGTGTGGTTGAAATTTAAAGTAACTTTATTGGTTTGTGTGTAGAATATTTTATTAGGTGAATGTGTGGTGAAAAATTTTACTGTATCAAACAATATTTTAAATTAATGGTGGACAAACATGAGCTAAGAATGCAAAAAATAGAAAGAACTCGAGTTTTTGAGTTGTATTATTTCATAAGATACCTATATTGCATTTATAAAATGATTATTGGTAGTTATGCATCAAATTTAATTTATAA
>CAIGRB010069028.1:0-14344 GCA_903798255.1 Fraxinus quadrangulata
GTTCGGTTTTAATCCGCGATTTACCTATCGAAATTATAGTAATATATTTAAAACAAATTAACATATAAGTTTCAAGGAGAACTAATAATGTTAAATATTAAATTATATTCATATTTGTTTCATAAAACCCATAAACGACATGATGTTGGAATAAAATCTAGAAGATGTATTTCTATATAGTTAATGTGTCCTATAACAATGCCTGAATTTCAAGATATTCACTTCAAACCACTTTTGAACATGTTAATCTAGACTAAAGGCATCCCTGTTAGGTACCAAGGACAAACAATTACTAAAATCATGTTTTAGAGTTGTGATTCAAAAATCTCTATCATAAATCTTTTCTAGTAATATTAATAAATCATTTATCTCTTTCTTCTTTATTGTTTTTGAAAACTTCTTCTTATATTAAGATAATTTCATTACATTTGTCATAAAATTTCAAGGATGGGGAACGAGGATGCTCTCTTAGACGAAAAATCTTGACAATCTATAGAAAAGAAAGGAATTTGTATTCTTGTTGTCAATGATGATCTTACATACCATAATTTTCTTGGATGAAATACTTCACCACTGCACCCATGAAGGCATTAACCGAATCTACACTAGAAAAGCACTTTATTTTGTACCATGAAATTGAACTTGAGTTCTTTATTTTCTTTAATTTAATCAAACTTGAACTAGATGTTACGAGATGCATAGATTTGATGTTATACTATGATTATGAAGAAGCAGAAAGTAACAACTCGATTAAGAGGTTGTTTCTTTTTTCAGTATTAAACACTTGAAATACTTGAGATGTTCTAAAAATGATATGGAAGAGGAACGACACTTTCAATCTGGTTTTAAAAATGCTAACAGGATAGAATCAAAGGTGTTGACCTCGAAAAATGGCTCGACAATGGCCAACAGAACAGTGATTCACGAAGCTCCTTCCTGCACATGATAGCACACCGTTAGTCGCTCGTGGCCTTTTTCAGTAGGGATACAAATGGCCGCGAGCACTTCGACGGTCAAGTCAGCTTTTCATTCAAACAGATAGGGGCGTCTGGCGGTGAGGCAATCACCGGGACGTGGCTAAGAACCTGTGCAAATAAAGTGTGAGAATTTAGAATTAAAGACTAGAGTGTTCAGAATCCAACCTTTCATTTACCGTTGTGTGGGGGTATTTATACTAGAGAAGAGAAGAGGCGAAGCATTGGATAAGGGAATACGTGGCTTCAGATCCCGGGTAGGTCATCCTTTCATAGGCGTCAATCTATCCATCCATAGGTTGCGAACATTAAATGATTTCTGATATAGCAATTGTGTTGACTGTTTATGGCCTGTCACCCTTCCCATCAATCAGTTAAGGACTTGACTTTGGAGAGATCTCATAAAAGATCTTGGTGGAGGTGTGGCGAGGTGGAATGTGAGGTGTAACGAGTACGAAGTGTGGGCCTTTGCATCCACTGTAAATGGCGGATGAGTTCGGTTATTCTACGAGGTGCTCCAAATAGTGCTTCAGACTAGAGTTATGAAATCAGTTCGTCCGAGGTGATTTAGTTCGTCTGTCGCATGGTAACACCATTTAGTTCGATCGCCATGTGGCGTATTAGGTGGATGGACGAAGTTGAGGACCTCAAGAGGCCCGTAACAATAGTCTTTCAAGTCCATGTATGCATATTTATATAATCTATGAACTTTGTAGAGACGGTTATATTGTGTCATCCTGGGGACGTATGCCTTAGATGTAGATGAGACGAAAAGGTATGCATGACCGAAGTCCGTTGTTTGAGAAAAGTTGTTGCAAGCTGAAGTCTTAGCTGGAGGACGAAGTGATATATGTTGGCAACTTTGAGAAAAGTTGTTGCAGAGTGAAGTCCTAGCTAGATGACGACGAAGTGATAGGTGTTGGTAATTTGAGAAAAGATGTTACAAAGCGAAGTCCTAGCTGGAGGACGAAGTGATACGTATTGGTAACTTTGAGAACAGTTGTTGCAAGCTGAAGTGTTAGCTGGAGGACGAAGTGATACGTATTGGTAACTTTGAGAAAAGTTGTTATAGAGCGAAGTCCTAGCTGGAGGACGACATGATAGGTGTTGGTAACTCTGAGAAAAGTTGTTGCAGAGCGAAGTACTAGCTGGAGGACGAAGTGATACATGTTGGCAACTTTGAGAAAATTTGTTGCAAACTGAAGTCTTAGCTGGAGGACGAAGTGATAGGTGATTGCAACTTTGAGAAAAAGTTGTTGCAAGCTGAAGTCGTAGCTGGAGGACGAAGTGATACATATTGGCAACTTTGAGAAAAATTGTTGTAAGTTGAAGTCGTAGCTAGAGGACGAAGTGATAGGTGTTGGCAACTGAGAAAAGTTGTTGCAGAGCGAAGTCCTAGTTGGAGGACAAAGTGATACGTGTTGGCAATTTTAAGAAAATTTGTTGCAAACTGATGTCTTAGCTGGAGGACGAAGTGATATGTGTTGGTAACTTTGAGAAAAATTGTTGCAGAGCGAAGTCCTACTCGGAAGATGAAGTAATACATGTTGGCAACTTTGAGAAAAGTTGTTACAGAGTGAAGTCGTAGCTGGAGGACGAAGTGATCGGTGTTGGCAACTCTGAGAAAAGTTGTTGCAGAGCGAAGTACTAGCTGGAGGACGAAGTGATACATGTTGGCAACTTTGAGGAAAGTTGTTGCAAACTGAAGTCTTAGCTAAAGGACGAAGTGATAGGTGATTGCAACTTTGAGAAAAAGTTGTTGCAAGCTGAAGTCGTAGCTGGAAGACGAAGTGATACATGTTAGCAACTTGGAGAAAAATTGTTGTAAGTTGAAGTCATAGCTGGAGGACGAAATGATAGGTGTTGGCAACTTTGGGAAAGCTTGTTGCAGAGTGAAGTCCTAGCTAGCAAGTCGAAGTCATAGCAGCAGGAAGAAGTGATAGGTGTTGCAAACTTTGAGGAAATGTGTTGCAAGCAGAAGTCCTAGCTGGAGGACGAAGTGATACGTGTTGGCAATCTTAAGAAAAGTTGTTGAAAGCTGAAGTCTTAGCTGGAGGATGAAGTGATAGGTGTTGACAACTTTGAGAAAAATTATTGTAGAGTGAAGTCCTATACGGAGGATGAAGATATACGTGTTAGCAACTTTGAGAAAAGTTGTTGCAAGATGAAGTTTTAGCTGGAGGACGAAGTGATAGGTTAGGTGTTGGCAACTTTGAGAAAAGCTGTTACAGAGTGAAGTCCTAGCTGGAGGACGAAGTGATAGGTGTTGGTAACTTTGAGAAAAATTGTTGCAGAGCAAGTCCTACATGGAGGACGAAGTGATACTTGTTGGCAACTTTGAGAAAAGTTGTTGCAAGATGAAGTTTTAGCTGGAGGACTAAGTGATAGGTGTTGGCAACTTTGAGAAAAGTTGTTGCAGAGTGAAGTCCTAGCTGGAGGACAAAGTGATAGGTGTTGGTAATTTTGAGAAAAGTTGTTGCTGAGCGAAGTCCTAGCTAGAGGATGAAGTTATACGTGTTGGCAACTTTGAGAAAAGTTGATGCAAGCTGAAGTCTTAGCGGGAGGACGAAGTGATAGGTGTTGGCAACTTTGAGAAAAGTTGTTGCAGAGCGAAGTCCTAGATGGAGGACGAAGTGATAAGTGAATGTTGACAGGACAGCCTTGGGATGTGTGGTAATAATTTGAAAGCTTTTCGCATCTTCCTAAGGTAATCATAGGGGCGCCGCTTGTTTCCAAGGCACACATTCATGGCTATAAATGGCAATCATGGCGACGACTACGTGGGTTCTAGATGACGCATTTGGGTTGGTGCGTTAGACACGCCGCTCAACCTGAGCCGCTGGATTACATGACTCTTGGTTTCAATGGTGGTGATGAGCCACATATTTGGATGGTGCACATGCGATTTAAGATGATCTAACGGTTGGGGTAAATTTGGAGACGTCTATATGGCCCAATTTTCAGTTTGTCACTTTACTTTTGCCAAAATCTCCCAAGCTCTCGCATTTTCCATTTTGCTTCTGTTTTCCGGTGGGCAAAGTTCTGAGACTCTGGTGACGTCTTTGAGTGTTTCGGCTACTTCTATTGTAAGCTAAAATCTCTAGGTAAACTCATCTACTTCCTTCTGCTCTTTTTCTAGTTTTCAAAATTTGAAATGGCCACTGGGAGTTCTTTGAATTTGTGTATGAGTGAGGGGCGAGGCACGGTAAGTTCGGACATGGGAGAGCCGACTGTACTCTCTTCAGAAGAGATAAGCTGAGCCATTAGGTCAGGAAAGAATATCTGGAGAAGACCCACCTCGCATGTGGACACTTCTATCCAGTGGGGGGCATCTAACTATCCTTCCAAAGCCACCCCGAAAACTCTAGAAAAATGTAGACGGGTGTTTAGGATACCGGACAACATAGAGTTGATTGTACCCAAACCGGATGAAAGGGCCTGCTATCCGAGGCCAGGTTATGTGGCAGTGAGTGAGAATTTATTTAGGATAGGTCTTAGACTTTCTTTTAACCCGTTCTTTAGGCTAGTCCTTTGCTCATACGGATTGGCTCTGACCCAGTTCAACCCGAATTCTTGGTCCTAGATGGTAGGGTTGTGGATGCTCTGGGCATAGACATGTCCTTTACTGTCTTTCATTCCTTTTATATCCCGAAGAGCGTGGTCGGAGGAGATAAGAGTAAGGGGTGGTATTACTTGTCCCCCTGGGGGTCCCATTCACCTTTCATAGTTGGCCTACCCACTTCGATAAAGGAGTGGCGAAACTCTTGGTTCTGGGTAGCTAGGAGGTGGGATACCATGGATGATGACTCCATGCCTCCCCTCACCGTCCCCACGTCTTACTCCACATCAGCAAGTTATCCTACCTAGTTGATTTAACTTAGGCGATTTCTTATGGCTTATTATTTCTGTTGTTTGGAGGTTCCCTTCCGAGGTGTGAGATCTTCGAAGAGGACTGAGACATCATCAGCCACATCTACCAGCAGCCTTTTAGTGACCAGGGCTACAGTGAGCTAATTGACAAGCACATTAGATTTACTTTGAAAGAACTAATTGCGACCCAAGGTGAGCTACGCTCTTCAGTTTGGTTAGTGCACATTTGGGGGTATTCAGAACATGCTAACTGTTTTCTTCTTGCAAACGACTTTTAGAAAAAGAAGTCCTCTAGGCCCGACTTCACTACAATCCACAGAAGCGTTGCTGAGGTGAAGGTGCTAAACACCAGCTCGCCTGCTTACAAGAAGTAGGCTGAGAGGCTTAATATCTTGAGCAAACGCCAGCAGCTCTTTGAAGACGACGTGGTGGAGGAAAGCACCCCATCGTGAAGAAGAAATGACCTGGTCCAACTGGGGCTTTTTCCTCGGCCACAGTGGCTAAGCCTTCTCCCTCCATCCCGACTGGAGTGCCCATTGCGGCCCCCTTCGAGGTACCCAGGCCAGTTGTGCCTATCACTGCTTTTCGGACTGATGAGCCAACGCGGAAGAGGCTGAAAAAGTCTGCTAGCGCTCCGCCTCGTGGTAAATCAATCGACTTCTTGGGGAGTAAAGATGATGACCTCTTCGAGGAGATTTTGGAAATGATGCTTCTGCCGCGAGCTCACAGCAAATATTGGATCTGGGATTGGCAAGATCACATCGCCTCTTGTGAGGTAGAGAATCTCCTAGCTGCCAACAATGCCTGTGTGGCCAGGGCTTTAAGTATTGGCATAGTAGTAGAGGACTTGGCCCGAGGTCTTCGTAAGAGAAATGAGGAGTTGGAAGGTTCAGGCCTCGAGCAAGTGGGAAGAAGATGTGAGGAGGGCCAAGAAAGAGGTGGATGAGGCCGAGGAAAAAAGGACTGAGACCGAGGTGAAACTCGACTCTGCTAAGATACAAGTAAATCAGTTGAAAAATGAACTCCATGAGTCGATTTCCCAAGTGGCTGCTCTTACAAAACATATTGACCAGTCCAACGAGCATCAAAGGATCGCCTCGGAGGCGTTGGTGGAGGTCAACAAGGAAAATGCCGAACTTAGGATGCTCACTGAGGCCCAATGGGAGGAGATAGAATCTCTTAAGGCTGAAGTGAAGTCAGCAGGCTAGGTGGTGGTCCAGAACTACACTGACAACTTTGATCAAACAAAGGAGTACAATAACTTTGCCAACTACAAGCTTCATGGAGCACCTAATAGATGATGTCCCACCTGAGGGTGGTGTATCTTGAGCTGGACATTGCCTTTCTGGAAGAAGAGTTTGGTGGCCCTACCGGAGGTCGTCCTGACATGGAGGCCTTTCTGGAAGAGGTGGGAGAGGGGACAATTGTAAACGTAGATTAGTAGTTCTTCTTTCCTTTCGTTGTAATGGCTTCAGCCCCAACTTGTTTATTAATGAAATTCTTTGTTGACAAGTATTGTTGCTTCGCTTGACATATGTTACCTAAGCTCAACCACTTAATAAAATAGAAGAGGCAAATGAAATATGTAAACACTTCGCCTACGCTTAACCACTTAAGAAAATGGAAGAAGCAGATGAACCGTAAGTGTAAACACTTCGCCTAAGCTTAACCATTTAAGAAAATAGAAGAAGCAAATGAATCGTAAGTGTAAACACTTCGCCTAAGCTAAACCACTTAAGAAAATGGAAGAAGTAGATGAACCGTAAGTGTAAACACTTCGCCTAAGTTTAACAACTTAAGAAAATAGAAGAAGCAAATGAATCGTAAGTGTAAACTTCGCCTAAGAAAAATATGTGAGAACACTATTGATTCGCTTAGCTAGGGGTGGCACCCGTACCTTTCCCGGTGAAGTGAAAAGTCCTTGGTTGAGGTGGCCCCCTGGGGCATATGCACTTCGGTAAGGAGTGAAAAATGTGAGAACACTTTTGATTCGCTTAGCTATGGGTGGCACCTGCACCTCCCCCAGTGAAGTGAAAAATTCTTGGTTGAGGTAGTCCCCTGAGGCATATGCACCTCGGTAAGGAGTGAAAAATGTGTGAGAACACAGTTGATTTACTTAGCTAGGGGTGGCTCTCGCACCTCTCCCAATGAAGTGAAAAATCCTTGGTTGAGGTGGCCCCCTGGAGCATATACACTTCAGCAAGGAGTGAAAAATGTGTGAGAACTCTGTTGATTCGCTTAGCCAGGGATGGCACCCGCACCTGTCCCGGTGAAGTGAAAAATCCTTGGTTGAGGGGGCCCTTTGGAGCATATATACCTCGACAATGAGTGAAAAATTTGTGAGAACACTGTTGATTCGCTTAGCCAGGGGTGGCATTCACACCTCCCCCGGTGAAGTGAAAAATCCTTGGTTGAGGTGGCCCTGTGGGGCATATACAATTTGGCAAGGAGTAAGAAATGTGTGAGAACACTATTGATTCGCTTAGCCAGGGTGGCACCCGCACCTCCCCCGGTGAAGTGAAAAATCCTTGGTCGAGGTGGCCCCCTGGGGCATATAAACTTCGACAAGGAGTGAAAAATGTGTGAGAACACTGTTGATTCGCTTAGCCAGGAATGGCACCCCCACCTCCCCCGGTGAAGTGAAAAATCTTTAGTTGAGAGGGGCCCCTGGGGCATATGTACCTCGACAATGAGTGAAAAATATGTAAGAACACTGTTCATTTGCTTACCTAGGGATGGCACCCGCACCTCCCCCGGTGAAGTGTAAAATCCTTGGTTGAGGTGGCCCCTTAGGACATATGCACCTCGACAAAGAGTCAAAAATGTGTGAGAGCACTCCGTTTGAAAACAATGCGAAAGGAGAACTATTTCATTTAATTACCAACAATATTTGCATGAAAGTAGCCCTTATGACCTTCCTATTGGTAATACTTTCTCGGGTGTTCGACGTTCCAGGGATGGGACGTCATCTTGCCATCCAGATTTTTGATTTTGTATGTGTTGGGCCGCACTTCTTCAATGTCATGGTATGGGCCCTCCCAATTTGGTCTCGATGTTTTCGTTCTCGGCTCTTTTGACAATGGGAACATTTTCTGGAATACCCGATCATTGACACAAAAACCCTTCTCTTCACCTTGGCATTGTAGTAGCGCATCATCTTGCATTGGTAGGAAACGAGCTTGGCTTGAGAATCATCTCTCTTTTCTTCGAGAAGGTAAAGCTCGAACTTTTTTAGCTCATCATTTGTTATTTCGTTAAAGTGGATGCGACAAGTCGATGGTGCTCCAATTTCCACCGGACTCATGGCTTCAACCCCGTATGTCATGGAGAACCAGATCTCTCCCGTTGCAGTTCTGTAGGTGGTTCGTATGGCTCAGAGAACTTGGGGAAGTTCGTCCACCCATGCTCCTTTATAAGCCTCCAGTTTTCTTTTTAGGGTGAGTTTGATGGTTTTGTGACCGCCTCTACCTGCCCGTTAGCTTGGAGGTGATGAGGCGTAGAGGAATGCTTTTTGATTTCGAGCTTGTCACACAGGTCCCTGATTTTCTGGTTGTCAAATTGCTTAACATTGTTTGAAACCACAGAGTGAGGTGTACCAAACATGCATATAATGTTCTTCCAGAGAAACTTAGAAGTGTTCGTTGCGGTAATCTGGGCCAATGGTTCCGCTTCTACCCATTTTGTAAAATAATCGATCGCAACAATAGCGAAACAAGCATTCCTTCTTCCCCTGGGTAATGGCCCAATGAAATCAAGTCCCAATTTCGGAAATGGCCAAGGGCTCGATACCACTGTGAGCTCTTGAGATGGCTGTCTTTGTATATTGGAAAAGTGCTGGTATTTGTTGCACTACGAACTGAATTGAGTCCCGTTTTAAGGTAGGTCAGTAGTATCCCGTCTGAGCACCTTGTGAGCCACTGCTGGCCCTCCAGAGTGGTTGCCACAAACACCCTCATGTATTTCTCTTAGGATGTAATTCGCATCCCCGTCTTCTGTGCACCTGAGGCGAGGTGAAGAGTAACCTCGCTTGTAAGACACATCATCCTGAAGGATAAAGTGAGCAGCCATTCTCCGAAGCCAATGAGCTTCAGTTTCATTGCTTGGTACGGCTTGCTCTTTGAGAAAGGCAATGATTGGTTGCATCCATAGATGTGTGCTTTCTATCCATATTACTTTTTCTTTTCTTACAATGGAAGGCTCCACTAGGTGCTCCATGGGGACAACATTAAGAAGTTTGGAATCCCTACTACTGGCCAATTTTGATAGAGCGTCAGCGAGAGAGTTCTCTAAGCGAGGTACTTGGATCAGTTCAAACCTTTTGAAGTGGGGAAGGAATTCCATGACTAACATTAGGTATGCGGCCATGTGCTTGTCTCTAGCCACAAAATTGTTGTTGACCTGGTTCACTACTAACTGTGAATCGCTGCTGACAGTTAGCCTTTTTACTTACAATTCTCTCGCCAAATAGAGGCCGGCCAGGAACGCCTAGTACTCAACCACATTATTAGATGCTTTGAATCTGAGCCTCACTGTGCAGTTAAGCTTGTGCCTCTTCAGGCTTTCCAAGACTATTCCAGCCCCCGAACTCGTCTCCCCAGACGATCCATCTACAAAGAGGCTCCATGTGAGGGGCTCTGTCGGTTCCATGTTCACTTCAATTTCGAGGGCATTAGCGAACTCAGCCACACGATGTCGAACTCACTAAGCTCCACTGACCATTTCAACAATCTCACCAAGACGTCTGGGTTCTGGAGGACTTGCCTTAAGGGAAAATTCATTAGTACATGGATGTTGTAGGCTTGGAAGTAAGGTCTCAATTTTCAAGAAGCCGTAATCAAGGAAAGATCAAGTTTTTCCATGTCTAGGTAACGTACTTCTGCCGACAGTAGGGCTTTACTTATGTAATAAATAGGCAGCTGATGCGCTTTCTCTTCCCTTATCAGGACCGAACTGATGGCATCATCGGACACAGTTAGATAGAGGAGCGGTGGTTCACCCACTTTTGGTTTGGACAGAAGAGGAGCCCGTCCGAGGTAGCCTTTTAATGTCTGAAATGCTTCCTTACACTCCGGTGTCCACTGGAACATCTTCCTTCCCTTGAGAATTTTGAAGAAGGGAAGGCATTTTTCAGTGGCTTTGGATATGAAGTGGTTGAGTGCGGCCACTCTTTCTGTAAGTCGTTGCACTTCCTTTGGTTTCTGAGATGACCTCATTTCGACCAACACCTTGATCTTTTCTAGGTCGCCTCAATCTCTCTCTGATTTACAATGTACCCTTAGAACTTATCGGATGCTACGCCAAACGCACATTTGAGAGGGTTCAATCTCATTCGGTAGCTCCTCAAAATTTGGAATGCCTCGTCAAGGTACTTCACATGCTCCTCCGCCTGGAGGCTCTTAACCAGCAAATCATCGATGTAGACTTCCATCGTTTTACCGAGCTGGTCGGCAAACATTCTGTTTACCAACCTTTGATAGGTGGCTCCCGTGTTCTTCAGCCCGAAAGGCATCACCTTATAGCAATATAGTCCTCTATCCGTAATGAATGAGGTGTTATCTTCATCTTTGGGATTCATGGCGATTTAGTTATAGCTCGAATAAACATCCATGAAGCTTAGCAGCTCGTGGCCAGCTATCGAGTCTACCAACTGGTCAATTCGAGAAAGCGGAAAGCTGTCATTCAGACAAGCTTGATTAAGGTTAGAGAAGTCAATATATACTGTCCACTTGTAATTGTGCTTTTTCACTAGCACGAGATTGGATATCCACTTCGGATAGATGGCTTCCCTAATAAAACCATTGCTGATCAACTTTTCCACCTCATCCTTTAAGGCTCATACCTTTCCGCATTCAAGGTTCTTTTTATTTTTTGCCTATAGAGGGTTTGGCTCGGGTCTATTTGTAAATGATGGCAGCTGACCTTTAGGTCTATTCCAATCATATCCCTATGCTTCCATGCAAAGACATCCGAATTTCTGCGGAAGAAGTCATTCAGTTCTTCCTTCCTTCCTTCCTCCAAATCTTTTCCGACTTGTAAGACCTTGGAAGCGTCTTGATAGTCTGCGGGAAAGCTTTCCAGCTCCTCCATTGGAGCAGCTTGTGCTCAGATTCGATGATTCGGGGATCTAGCTCGTCCAGAGCTGCCTTTTCCAGTTGGTCCTTCGCAAAAGTCTCCGCCATTTTGACATCCCTTTCTTCAAGGGCTTCAGACATCTCAACATCAAGGAGCACCATATTAACTCCACGTGGTTCAGCTTTTCTCAGAGAATTGAGGTAACATTCCCTTAAGCCCATCTGATCACCTCGAATGGTGCTATTCCTTGTTCAGTAGAGAACTTCATGCATATGTGATGAATGGATGTGACTACCCATAGTTTCTTCAAGGCCGGTCTCCCTAGAATTCCATGGTACGCGGACCGGCGGTCAACTACCAAGATTTTCATGAAGTTGTGAGCTACTAGAGGCGTGGTTCCCATTTCAACAACCATGGTGATCTTTTCCCTAGAGATGATGCTATCTCCAGTGAATCCGTATAATGGGGATGACATAGGGGTGAGCTCGTGGTCTACCAACATCTTATCATCGGTAGAGCTGAATAAAATATTGACTGAACTCCCATTGTCCATTAGCATGCGTATTAATCCATTCCAAGCTGCCACAGCTCTTACTACCAGTGCGTCGCAGTGGGGATAGTAAGCTCCCACCGCATTCTCCTGAGTGAATGTGATTGGTTCTACAGACTTCGTCGTTCGGGATTGGCTTACTATGTAGCTAGCCATGGGAGGGTCTTTGGCCTCTCTGGTTTAATTCATTTGTGCATTTCTTGACTCACCTCCTACATGTGGTCTTCCAATAATGGTATCAATGTCCCAAATGGGTTGATGCACATGGGTGGTGGTTTGGTCCCTTCTGGGCCGCTATCCACTTATGGAGATCTCCTTGTCTTCGTTTCTATCATTCCGAGATGAATGTCGCATTGTTTCACCTCTCCTTAGTAAGTTTTGCCTTGGAATTTCGCCTTGATGATGGTTCTCCCAGTGCTATTGGGATTGATTCTAGTGGATCTTACAGCTTTCCAGCATTCGCTCATGTCGTGGTCGTTGAAGCGGTGAAATGTGTAGTATGGCTGTGGTGCCTCCCGAGGCCTGTTCTTTAGTCCTTCGGCTCTTTCTCTATTTCTAGAGGTTGAGGGTCTCCCGGGGTTTCTGGTTGTGGTGTTATTGTTGGGTCCAGCGTTTTCATAAGCTAGTGTTGGCACCGCATTTATAGTAGCTGTAGCCAATGTTTGTCCCAATGTAGGAGCCATTGTGTGTCCAGTCGGGTCTACTGTTGGCTTACAATCTGTGAAGTGGGCCCCATGTCGATCTGCCTCTGAGACGGAGGAGCCCTTGCGCTGCCCGGTTCAGGTTATCAATCATTTTTTCATTGACAATTTCAATTTTCATCATCTCCACCAACTCGTCGTAGGTAGATGGATTTTTACTTCGGACATCCCTCCAAAACAAAATATTCATATTCAACTTGCCCTTCAGAGCTGACAGAGCCTCGTTGTCTGTGACTTACTCGCTATAGATTATTTCGTCGGTGAAGGAGGCGAAGTAACTTTTCAAAGTCTCTCCTGCCACTGGCCTCATGTTCTGAAGATGCTGGATTGGTACCTCTCCTTCCTTCCTTAACAAATATTGGTTCAAGAATGCCTTCTTGAGGTCTGACCAGCTCCTGATGCTGAGAGGCGCCAACATGTCGTAACACACTTCGGCTGCACCACTAAGAGTCAAGTGGAAGGCCCAGCATTTAAGGGTAGGTGAAGCTCCTCGCAAGCTCATTTACATTTTATACTTGTTGAGGTGTTTTTCTGGGTCACCTCTTCGTTCATACTTGGGGATCTTAAGAGGAACAAAGTTTTGAGGCATGGGAAAGCTACGAAGCTCTCTGGAGAAAGGGAGGTTGCCATGGTCGTCATCGAGTTCGTAGGACCAGCACGACTCGTCGGAGTCATTCTCATCTTGCAAAGGGCGAGGTGGTCGTAGGAAAGCTCCACCTTGATTTCCCCAGTCCACCAGATTTCGCCTCTCCCGCCTATTCCTAGGCCTGGGCTTGCACTTCTTGGATTTGTACTCGCCCTTGGGGACGAGCTGTTGCATGAACGGATTGCTCTCTATTTCTAGGTGTTCGTCCGATCCAATCAAACATATTTGTGGATCTCTGAGGTCGTTCTTCATAATCTGGGGGAAAATTATCTTTCCCAACCTGGGCGCTGTCAGCAGGAGCGGCCGTGTAGTTTGAAGTGTCAATTCCCGCTTCTCTTTCAACTTGAGTTTTCCTTTGTGGGCTTTGATGGGTTCTCCGGCTTGATTCCGCTTTGGCTCGCTGGCTCGGCCTTGTAGGATTCTGATAAGCCTAGAAGTTGCCTTGATTTTGCACTTGCATGAGGAGTTTCTGCATGGCTGCGTTCTAGGCCACGATGTTTCTCATGTCCGTGGCCATGTACGCCACTTCGGCAGTCAGTAGTGCGGCAGTTCTTCTCTCTCTACAATGTCGATGATGAGGCCGCTCGTGTGTGACATTGTCCTGAATGATCTCTTCTTCAGAGATGTCCCTTACTCTTCTCGAATTCACTTCGTCGTCGCCTGAACTCGTTGGTTTGCAAGTTCTTTTCCTTCAAATGATGGGAACCTGGGCAATGATTTCCATTTGCTCCTTTTCAAGGAGAATTTCCTTTTTCAAGGGGGAAAACCAACCAAAAGGTTCTGATAGGCTTTTTTCCTCGCGGGGATGCTCATGGTTATAGTAACGCTTCCCACAGAAGACGCCAATCTGGCTCCCACACGTGGCCAACAGAACAGTGATCCACGTAAGCTCATTCCTGCGCACGGTAGCACATTGTTAGTCACTTATGGCCTTTCCGGTGGAGGTGGAAGTAATCTCGAGCACTCTGACGGTCAAGTCAACTTTTCAGTCAAACAGATAGGGTCGTCCGACGATGAAGCAGTCACCGGGACGTGGCAAAGAACGTGTGTAAATAAAGTGTAAGATTTTAGAATTAAGACTAGAGTATTCAGATTCTAACATTTTCTTTACCATTGTGTGGGGGTATTTATACTAGAGAAGAGAAGAGGCAAAGCATTGGATGAGTGGACAAGTGTCTTCAGATCCCGGGTAGGTCATCATTTCATAGGCGTCAATCTGTCCATCCATAGGTTGACGGGCATTAAATGATTTCTGATATAGCAACTGTGTTGATCGTTTGTGGCATGTCACCTGTCCCATCAATTAGTCAAGGACTTGACTTTGGAGAGATCTCATAAAAGATTTGATTTTGTTTGAGGAAAAAAAATCGCAGATCCACGTGGACTCGAACAAACGAGTTCAGTTCAATTCACGATTTCGTGGTTTTTTTTTAGCAGCCCTATTTTTAGATTTCAAATTTTGTTTTTTAGAAAAAGTAATGGAATTTTCAATCAATACCCTTTTCTAAGTCTATGAAAGATACGGGGTATT